>MDUD01009714.1:0-41328 GCA_002216565.1 Crithidia mellificae
GACTGCTGTAAAAATGGCTTCGCAAGAAACAGCCATTTTTGCTTCGATATATATGTGTGTGTGTGTGTGTTTGTGTTTGTTTGTCTACGACAGAATCTATTAGAATGCAAACAAAAAATGCAGAAGTTGACAACGCGGTCAAGCACACGCCTGCTTTGCTATAAACCTTGGAGTTCGACGTGAAAAGAAAAAATGTTGAATGCTGCTGAAATTCAATGATGTGGTGGCAATCAAGTCTGGCTGAGCACAAGGAGCCGATGACTTGAAATGCAGACCGGCTTGAATTCGGGTGCGCTTATGTTTACGCGTGACTGATGAAGACAAAAAAATATAGATACAAACATTGAAATGAGTTAAATCGTACCATTAGAAAAAATTTTAGTTTAAAAAAAAATGCTAAGTTTTCTTTTCCATGTAATAAGAGGAGCTGCTACAGCAAACACAATTGAGCAGACTTGCTCTATTATCGCCACACAAAATCGATGTTTGTTGATAAACTGTGAAGTTAAATATGTCAGTTTAGGTCCATCTATATTTGATTTTGTTCAGTTATCTACTTTCCAAGCTTTTTGACAAGCAATGGTACAAAACTTTTCTACCAAGGGTATCTATGTAATTTTTTTTTATTGATAAGCGGATGATAAAAAGTTTTTTCTTATAACAGAAACTGAAGAAATCAATTGAGAGCATTTTCAACGCGACATGCGTCAAACTCTGGGCGGCGAAGCCGTACCTTCGCAGCAGCATCTTTCTTTTTTTTTTTCTAGAGGTAAGGGATGTCGTGATGAAAGCGGAGGGTTATCACGCCGGCTCGCACGCTGAGTTGCTTCGTCGCACGTAGCAGCTCCATTTGCGTCACCTCCACCATTCGTAGCAGCTGCACCTCCAGCACGTGGCACCGCCGCTCCGCCAACGCGTCGTCCGTCGCCTGACCTAACAAATCTTGCAACACCGCGGCGATGGCGAGAAAGAGAGGATCGGGCAGCACCTGTGCGAGCGCGGTCATGTGCTTCTCGACGAGGGCAAAGAAGGTGCGACGGGCGGGTGGCGCGCACGATTGCAGATTGCGCAAGGCACAACGTATGTTGTGCAGCTGGCGCAGCACCAGCACCTCGGGATAGCGGTTTAGCAGTGAGGTGGGCTCCTCTGTGGTGGCGGCAGGGGAGGCGCTGCTTGAGCTTGCGAAAAGCGCGTCCAATACTCGCTCGGCCGAGCGGGCGGTGGTGCACTGAACGGCGCACAGGGCAATCAGCGAGAGCACCGCGCGGTCCTCCGGGTCAAAGTCATCGACGCTGGCAGGGTGAGCAAAGGATGAAGAAAGCGCAATGGGAGGCGCGTTGTCTGCCGTGCTGGTGGGAGCAGCAATCGTCTCTGCTGACTCTCGCGCATTTTCACGTCGCTGGCTCATATTTTGCTTTTCTTCGTGAGAGTTCTATGAAAACAGGATTAGATTTTTTTTTTTTGAATAGTGACCCTTAAACAGATTTTTTTTTATTTTCAGATTGTTAGTCTAAAGGGTGAAAGAGCAGCGTGGAAGCCAAGTTGCTGTATTCATTGTCGTTGGTAGAGGAGGAGGGTAAAGAGGGGCAATAGAAACGCTACAGTCAGTGGCGTTTTAATCAGTCAACACAACAGTTGCGCAGTACCGCAATAATTTCAATAATAAAAAAAATTTTTTTTAAGCCCTACTTAGGTTGCTTACATGACCACCTTGGGTCGGTAGAGCAGAAAGTTGGACCGTGTGATGCATCATCAAACGAGCTGCTTTCTTCAATCCAGCAACAGATCAAAGGTAATCGTTTTTTTAACTCCCGCAAAATTCGAGACGTGGTTGAACAGTCTGTGAGTCATACAAGCGTCCGCGCATCTCTTACAGACTTGGATCACTTTCCGTTTTCGCAGCGCCACTAAGCGCAAGTCAACATAAAAAAAAAATAAGGAGAGCAAGCAAGCAAAATACGTAAAGCAAGAAGGGATAAAAAGCAAGGCTGTTTATGTAACCTTTTTTTTTTCTTATGAAACTCCTAAGTCGCGGAGAAGCCGGCCTGCTGGGTGATCCGCTTGAAATGCCTTTAACGCACGCCCACGCAGCCCGCTGGCAAGGGAGTCCAGCTTCAGCGCTTGCTTCAGGTCAGCCCGCGCCTGCGGCACCTGGTTTAACTGCAGTCGGGATGTACCGCGGCTGTAGTAGGCATTCGCCGACGCCGTCGAGTCCGGCGCAAGTTGAATTACCCGCGTAAAGTCGTCGATTGCTGCGTTGTACTTGGCGCACTTCTCGTAGCTGATGCCGCGATTGTAGAGCGCGTGCGCGTTCACGTTATCCGTCGCAAGCACCTCCGAGTAGTCACGGATGGCGTCGTCAAACAGCTCCAGCCGGGCAAAGCAGTAGGCGCGATTGTTCAGCGCCTTCACGGTCGCCGACGGCTGCTCGCGCAGCACCACCGTGTAGTCCTCTATCGCCTCTTCGTAGCGACCCAGCTTGCGGTAAGCGAAGGCGCGGTTGTTGAAGGCGGTGTAGCTGTGTGGGGCGAGCTGGATGGATGCCGTGTAGTCGGCGATGGCTAGCTCTAGCTGGCCCATGTTGCGGTAGGTGAAACCGCGGTTGTGAAGCCAGGCCGGGTTGCGCCGGTCCAGCTCGATGGCCCGCGTGAAGTCCGCCAGCGCCTTGTCATACTGCTGCAGCTGATCGTAGACGAGGCCGCGTGCATTGAGGGAGAAGGTGAGACCGGGGTCGCGCTGCAGCGCGCGTGTGAAGTCCTCCAGTGCCTCCGGCAGCTTCCCAAGCTTCTCCAGCGCCACACCGCGGTTGTGGTACGCGTTAGCGTTGCGGCTGTCGATGCGGAGGGCTGCCGAGTAGTCCGCCGCCGCTTCCGTGTAGCGGTTGAGCTTGCTGTAGCAGTACGCGCGGTTGTAGTGCGATTTGAAGTGGTTTGGGTCGAGGGTGATGGCGGCGGTGTAGTCCGCGATGGCGGCCTCAAACTTCTGCTGCTTGCGCAGGCTGAAGCCGCGGTTGTGAAAGAAGTCAGGTCGGGTGCTGTCGAGCTCGATGGCGTGGGTGAAGGCGCGGACGGCGCGGGAGTGGCTGCCGCGGTGGTCGTAGCTGATGCCCAAATTGTAGTAGATAAAAGCGTTGGTGCGGTCTAATTTCACCGCGGCACTGTAGTCCGTGATGGCGCGGTCGTAGTCCTTCAGCTTGTCGTAGCAGAAGGCGCGATTGAAGAGCGACTTGAAGTGCGTCGGGCTCAGCTCCAGCGCCTTGGTGTACATCTCAATCGCCGCCTGCAGCTCGCCCCGCCGCCGGTGCTGCAGACCGCGCTGGTAAAAATACGCCGCCGTGAGCAGCGGGGGCGGGTTCGCGGCAGCTCCCGCAGCAGCCGCAGAGGTGCCATCGCGGCCCACCGAGTTCCCATCGCCGCCGCCGCCGGAGTTGCCTGTGCTGCGATTGCTGTAATCACCGTCAGCCGCCCCGGTGCTGCTCCGTGGCTGCTGCTGCCGCTGCAGCTCGGCCTCCCGCTCCGCCTCCGCCATGTCCTCCTCGTCCAGGTCAGAGCACGACGAGAGCACGCAGGTCGGGTCCATGGCCGAGAGGGCGTCGAGGTCGTGCTCGGGGTTCACCCTCCGCCGCGTGCCGTTATTCGTCAGCTCGTTTGTCGCATCGCCCGCGTCGTCGCGGTGGTGGTGCGTGCCACCCTCGCTGGCCGCAACGGAGCCGCACCGCGACGACGCCGTGCTGGAGGACACGCCAGTCAAATCGTCGCCGTCCAACGCGTGGAAGGGGGCGGCGGGGGTGAAGCGACTCGGTGGCAGACTCGGCACCGCCACCAGCGACGATGGGCTCGCTGCCTTCCCCGCCGCCAGCTGCTCACCCACGGGTGTGGTGAACTCGGAGAGCGACACCGCACCTACGACGCTGTCCGAGGCGGCGTCAACGGAGGAGCGGCGACCCGCGCTGGCGTGGCCGGCGCCGCCGCGCGACGACATGGGCGATCGCACGCTCACCGACTCCTCTAAAGGGGCGGAGGCAGCGCTGACGAGTAGGTCCTCAACGGTGCTCGAGGTGGCGGCGAGGGACGGGACCGACGTGCTTGGCCCAACACGCACGTTGCCCAGCGGGGGGCTGTCAACGGGTGTGGCCGACACGCGAGTCGCCACCGCTGGAGGTGTGGCTGTAAACGTTGCCAGCGCTGTCCTACTCTCTTCTTTCTTTTGCACCTCCTTCTCCTCTTCTCGGGTTTTCAGCTCGTCTTGCCGTTGACGTCGCTGGCGCTCGCGGTGCCGTCGCTGCTGCTGCTCCATCTGCCGTCGCTGCGCCTCCCGCCGCGCCTGATGCCGCTGCAGCGCCGTCTTCTCCCTCCCGACCTCATCCATCTGCAGCGCGGCTTCGTAGTGCGCGACGGCGTTGATAAAGTCACCCAGGCGCGCCTCGCAGGCCGCCTTCTCGTACATCGCACGTGTGCGGTTCGGCTCACACTGCAGAACCTCCTCGAAGTCTTCCAAAGCGGCCGCCACCTGCGACAGCCGTGCCAGGCAGATCCCGCGGTAGAAGAGGGCATCCGTCATCGCCGCCGCGGCTTCGCGCACGAGGTGGTGGTGGTGGTTGTCTTTGGTGCTCTGCGTGTTCTGCGCAATCCACGCGTCGAGATCAGCGCAGGCCGCCGCGTAGTCGCCAAGCTGCACGTACGCCTTGGCACGCTGCAGTCGGGTGAGGCAGGTGGCCTCGTTGCGCTCCAGCAGGGCGGTGTATCGTGCGACGGCGTCTTCGGGTGGCACGCAGGGGTTGTAGTGTGCGGTGCGGTGCGACGTCTCGGCGAAAGTGGTGAGCGCACTCATTTGACTTTCAATTTTGGTAATAAAAGCAAAGAAAAGGGTTAGTAAATGAACGAAAGAGTTTTTTCAGTCACGAATGACAATGTTGAAACGAGGAACACTCAAAACTGCTCCCTCTTACTCCCTCTTGCTAACTTTTCTTTTAGATGTGTGTCGAAATGGAAAAAAAATTGAGTGAGTCGTTTTTCTCGAAGAAAAGAGCAGCAGGGTACTGGCTGCAGGTAAAGAAGAACAACAAAAGCCAGAACAGTATGTAGCAATAAAGCAACAGAAAAAAAAAGGCTTTCCTATCTTTAATTGAATGGTCAGAATCCTAAGGAAAAAAAAACTTGCACATTCAGGATAAAGCAGTGAGGTAGCGTCCAAAGAGAAGCGCGCGTCAATGCTTTGACGCTTGCTTGTGGAAATCTTCTCTTTTCAGCAACACTCAGTGCACCGTACTTTTATATTGTTTGACTCTAGCGCGAGAAATGAAGGAAACAGAAATTAAATGTAAGACAAGAAGATGGGAATTGAGTGAAGGATTTGTGGCACTAAGGCCTAGCGTTAAAAATTACATATATATCACGCGACACAGTTTTTTTGTCTTTTTATCCAACAAAGCAATATGGGAGTGGCGTGGTCGACATCATTCAGCTCTGGTCCTTCGTCTTTAGTGTCATAAACACAACAACATGCCCTAGAGCCTCTTATTTAGAGTCAAAAAAAGAAACCTTAACGATAACCTTGTTTCCTTACATTTTCAAAACTATTTTTTTTTCCAATTTTAAAGTTATTCGATCAGTAGCACACCGCCTTTCCAGCGTTCAGCACGGCAATTAACAGAAGGTGGAGACGAAAAAAAAGAAAAAAAAAAAAGAGGTGACCAAAATGTCTGGCATCTCAGACTCGCTTCAACGCTTCATTCACCAAAAAGAAGGAATAAAAAAAAAAAGAAAGGGACGACGTGCATTGTCTGCGAAGACAGCAACGGACACGCCACCCACTACATGCGACGACGTCCCCGCGTCGATGGGGCCGCGTTTGCCATCTGCACCATGCGAGAACTGTGCCCCTCGCGCCCGCCAATGTGGTCCACCACTGACTTATCCGTCGTCAACCCGCTGTCGTACCCCACGGAGACGACGCTCCCGCCGCGAACAAAGAGCACCGCCGCGTAACACTCGCGGGACGTTTCGTGCACGCCGTCGCGGTTGCGCCGCCGCTTCAACACGCGCTGACGCTCCACATCCGTCAGAACCAAGTTGCCGCACGCACTGAGGGAGACGAGGCGGCCAGTGAGGATGCTATCGTCGTCGAGGGTAACTTTGATGCGGTTGCCAATCAACGCGACGAGGTTCTTGCGCTCCACGACAGCGGCGCTCGAAGAAGCGAGCGCAGCTGCGGCAGCACTGGTCGTCATCTGTACAAGCTCTAAAATGGTGTAACGGGGTAATTTTTCCTACTTTTTATTACTCTTTGTGGCTTTCTCAAAGAAGTACCGCGTAAAACTAGCTTTCTCCAAAAGTGTCTGTTCCGCGGGGTTCTTCACCCAGTGTACAAAACGTACTCTTTAGTGAATATGCTTCCAAAGTTAAAACGCACTCCGGCAATCAACAACCAACAAATGCTTACAATAGTAATAATAATAATAATAACAATGCTCCAATGCTTTACGGTTCGGATTAGTAGCTCTCTGGCGAGCTTGACAAAAACCGTAATTGTGGGTGGCGAAAAGCAAAGAAAAGCAAAATAAGGGTATGGAAATGATAACAGAAATAGCAAAAAAAAAAACACAATAGCAAAGGTTAAGATAAAAATAGGGTGAAAAGAAAAAAAAAGGATTTATGAAACAATATTGAGGAGAAATAGAGAGTCAAGTATTAGTAGCAGAGAAGTGTAGACAGCAAACCGAGCCACTGAGCTCACGTGCATCGCAAAGGCGTCATCACCGCTTCTTTAACATAAAAACTGGTGAATGATGTAGTGCAAAAGCAGCGTGAAAGGAGAAACAGTTTTCCTGGCAGATATTCAAATTGTTGCATAGCATACGCGTGTCTAACTTTTTCAGGTCAAAAGTGTCAAATTTTTTCTTTGCTTTTTAGGTAAGGAAACAACTCAAATTAGGTCTACAGAAGCCTCAAACATTTTCTGTTAGTTTATGCGATATGCTGCTGGCATTAACTTGCATAACGACACCACCCTGAGACGATAAAAAAATAAAAAAGAGAAAAAAAATTACCTCGAAAGAAGCTGAGATTAGAAGGTGAAAGAAGAAATTGGGGTGTAAGGCAGCAGCGCAGGTGCAACTGTGAAAGAAAAAAAAATCGAGAGAGAAAATGTGAAGATTGTTGGCAAGGGTGCGATTCTGCCTAACGGAGGTAAGACGGCCCTGGTGAAAGCCAAATTAAAAAAAGGCGAAACTGCAAAAAAAAAAAAGCTTAACGTGTGTGCTGTTGAACTTGCTTTTCCCTTTTTTGATTGTTTCTGTTTTAGTAGCTGGGGACGTACCTGCGTACTTCTCGCCGCTGCCTAAATGAAACCGGCCACAAGCTCTTTCTCCGCCTGCAGCAGCCGTGCCACCACGCGATTTGGCGGCGCCGGCGGCTCCGTTTCAAACACTTGCCGGTACACGCAGGAGCGGATATCCTGCCACTCCTTGCGATGCAGTCGCTCACCCTTTGCGAAGCCCTGGCCAGGGAAGCGCGCGATTTGCTCAAAGTCCGACGGCGCAGGTCGACGCAGCGGCACCTCGGGGGAGCGGTGGGTTGTCGCGTGCGGGGCGGCCGGCGTGGGCGAGCCGTCTCGCACCCAGGCCGGGATGTCCAGGTTAAACAGTCGTTTCCACCACAGCGGACCAATGTCGCCAAACTGGCGGTCGATCGGCTTCGTCGCGGTGAGGCCGATCTCGAGGGCCGGGGTGCGGCCAGCGCGGATGTCCTCCGTCGTCTTCTGGGCCCAGCTGGAGATGGTGTCAAAGATCGGCACGGTAATGCCCAACTCTGGGCGGAAGACCGGGAAGCCTACCTTGACGGACTCGGAGAAGGGCACACACTCCTCCGTGGCACTCAGCGGAACGGTGACGGCGGCGGCAGGTTCGGGGCTGTCCTGGGCGGCACCCGCGTCCCCTGCGGCTGCCGTGGGCTCCTCCGCCGTTGTGCGAGTCGGGGTGGCGGCGGTGGCGGTGTTGCGCGGTGGCTGCTCCAACTCCCGGTTGGGCGAGAGTGCGAGGTTCTGCGGGGTGCTTGCACCGCCCCGCATCGACGGCGCCACGGCTGCGGTCTGTGCCGGCGCTGCCTCGGCCTTTTCGGCGCCGTCGTCGCCATCGTCGCGTGCCACGGCCGCCGCCGCTGCCGCCTCGACTGCGGCCGTCGAGCGCACAAAGCTGCGGTTGCCGCGCAGAAAAACGTCGTCATCCAGCTCGTCGACATCGCTGTGCTCGCCGCCTTGCATGTGGTGCCGCGGCACGATCTTGAAGACGCGGCGCACGTAGCAGTGCTGCTTCGCGTTGTTCACGTCATCCTCGCAGACATCAGGGAAGTAGCGGCGGATGCGGTCGAAGCAGGCCCAGCTGAGGGGGTCCATGTTCTGCACGTGTGTGCGAATGCCACGCTTGGCGAGGATGTGCGCCGTGTCCTGGATCGCCTCGGCTGCGGAGAAGTCCAGCACGGGCATTAAGCCGTGCTGAAAGTCGAGGATAAAGTCGGTCACCTTGAGAAAGATCTCGCTGTGGTGCTCGTGCAGCATCTTCACCATCCCATCCACAAACTCCATGCAGGAGCCGAAGAAAAGGACGCCGTGCAGCTTAATTCGCAGGACCCGCACCTCCGGGAAGGCCGGGTCGCGCATGACGTCGAGGAAGTTGACGCGCAGCTCGTACGGGCTGCCGATCAAGGAGCGATTGAGCACTGGGGTCGGGGCCTCGTTGCGCACCACCACCGTCGTCGTCACCTCCAGCACCGGCGGCGACGCAGGTCCGTCTTGCATCTCCTCCGCCTCCGCCGACGTCGCTGCGGTGGCAAAGCAACCCTCATTTTGATCGCTCAGCCCCGCGGCGCCTCCCCCTGCCCCCGCGTTGGCGGCTGTCGTCGACGACACTTCGCGCTCCAGCCTCCCCGGCCCTGACGTGGACGCACTCGTCGATGCCGTCGCGGCGTTACCATTGCTGGTGTCTTTGCTGTTGTTGTTGTTCATCATGGAATTTGCAGACTGCCCCGCCGTCGGCACTTTGCCCGTCATGATCGGGGAGCTGGGAAAGTCAGCACTGCCGCTCTCTGGTGTCACCGGACCGTCCGCGGCGGCCAGCGCTGCAGGATCGCGTGGCGGGCCGCGGTACTCCATCGGCATCAACCGCACCCGCCCACGTGCCATGTTCCACATAAAGAACACGAGCGCCGCGGCAAGACCCGAGGCGGCGCCGATGGCCAGATCGGACACGACGGTCACCACCGTCACCACGATCGCCACAACGGACTCCTGAAAAGAGATGCGCTGGAGGAATATCATGGCCAGCATGCGCCAATCCGCCGTCTTCGAGGAGACGCCGAAGAGCACGGCGGACAAGGCGCCCATCGGCACGATGCTGATGACGCTGTAGAGAGCAAGCGGGATGACGACCATGAGCACGGCGCAGATGAAGCTGCTGAGGCGGCGCGTGCCGGCCCCGCACTCGATGTTCAAGATGCAAGGTCCAAAGACAACGCAGCCTGACATGCCTTGAAAGAAACCGTTTACGATGTGCGCCGCACCCAGCGCCAGCGACTCCCGCTCGAAGTTGGTCGGCGTCTCCGTCAGCTGTTGGATCTTGTACCCACTCATAAACGACTCGACCGCCGAGACGATTGCCGTCAGCACGGCGGCCACCATCACATCCTTGATGGTGTCTCCATCCGTCCACGACATGTCCGGGATCATCGGCTTCGGGAAGTTGCCGTGCAGCTGGTAGAGGTCGCCGATGGTGACGGTGCCCATCTGGAAAATGTACTCAATCGCGGTGCCGATCACAATCGCCACGAAGGCGGAGGGGACGATGGTGGTGAAGTACGGCATGAGCATCATCACGGCGTACGTGATCACGCAGATGATGGCGGTGTAGAGGGCCTGCGTGCCGGTGGGGTAGTAGCCATCCGGCCGCTTGAACTGCGGGATTTGGTTCACCACCATGCTCAGCCCGAGACCGTTGCAGAAGCCCAGCATGAGGGAGGAGGGCAACAGACGCACAAGACGGGCGAAGCGGAAGATGCCGGGCAACAGCAGGAAGCAGCCGGCAATGACAGACACACCGCAGGCGGCACCGTAGCCGTGCTTATCTACGAGGTCCGGGTAGAGCACCACCACGGCGCCGGCAATGGCCGTAATTTGCCCGGGTCGACCGCCGAAGATACAGCAGATGATGCCAAGCCAGAAGGAGGAGTAGAGGCCAACAAGAGGCTGGCCGTGGCCCATGAGGGCGAAGGCCACGGAGGGGGCGACCTGCGCGACGGCCAGCGTGACGCCGGCAAAGACGTCCGTCTTGACAGCAATGAGGGAGCCATCCGTCCAGCGCTCCGCCAACAGAATGCGCATGAGCCACCCGGGATTTTTCGACGGTAACCGGTGCGACGCCGCGACGGAGGCGGTGTCGCCGTTGGCGTTGTTGCTTGCATTGTTATTATTATCACTGTTATTGTTGTTGCTGCTGCTCCCAGTCCCTTCATGAGGATCGGGGCAGAGACAGGAGAAGTACCAGATGATGAACTTCTTGAACTTAGACCCGCGATAGCTTTGCCCCGGTGCGACTGCGTTGGCGGAGGCCGGAGTCGTGCGTGCGAGGGGCTCTGCTGTCGGCTCATCGACAGCGTCCAGATCCACCGCAGTTTGCGGCATTTTTCGTGAAAACCGCGTGGAGGTATGCAGTGGTCTACTCAGCAGAAAAATTGTCTTGTTTTTCACTTTGCGTTTGATTGTTAACAGTTGTGAAAGACTGTGTTGGTCAACTAGTCGTTAATAGTAAAACGCGAAAGCAAAAGCAACGAACAAGAAGAGAACTTTTAAACGAAGAAGATGCGGTGTTTTAAAGCAAGAAGAAAGAAACTACTGAACCGCTGATTGAGCAAAGGGACACTCAGAATTTGATGGGAGAGAAGAGAAAGAAAAACAGAAAAACAAGAGACTCGATGCTCTTAACTTTAAGTTTATCAATTCCTTTCTCCCGCGGAATAAAGATGAAAAAAGAAAATCGGAAAAAAGTACACTTACACAGCCTTTATCTTTCTGAAAAAAGAACAGAAAGCGGGGTGGGTAATGCTAAAATATGATAGAAAAGAGACGACTGGAAAACAGAAAAAAGCGAGAAAACAGCTGCCGCCCGAAATATATATATTTCCCTGAAATAAATGCAATAAAAAGAAAAGAGAAAGTTCTGGTTTGCGATTGAGAATTGGGCAACAGAAAAAAAAGTTGGCACCTCTTAAGAAAATGTGCGTGCTTAAGAGGGGGGTATATATGGAGCAAGACGTATTGTCTGTAATCTTTTGACTTTTATGATCTTAGTCTTTCTTTCAATCTGAAAGGTGAAAAGGTAAAGCAAGTAAAAAGCAGTAGGAGTTCAAAAAAGAAAAAGAATTGAATGCACAGCGAAGATATATTGATCGAATTAAGCACGTGAGCTGAGCTGCAGTAAAGAACTCACCAGCTCGTCGAACTTTAATGAAGACTGATAGGAGAAAGAAAAGAAGATGAAGACAAGGGGTGGGCTTAAAGATGAGCCTATATTTTTTATCCAGTTGTCTTTCGTTTTATAATGCGGAGAAACTGATTTAAGGGTTAGATGAAAAAAAAAATTAAATAGACAAAGGCGACAGACGACAAGGAAAAAAAAAAGAAGGAAATGGTAAGTGTTGTTTTGAGGTGATAATAAGGGGAATCAGCCAGCTAAAGACGTGAATCACTAGTAAAGGCTCTACTCAAAAGTGGAGCAGTAAGTGCAGCAATGTTTTACGAAGGCGAAGAGAAAGAAGAGAGGCAGGTTAGTCAATATGTGTTTTAAAAAAATAAATAACAGCAACGAGTTTAGAAGCATTGAAGGTGCAGAAGTACAAATACCTTCACCAAGATCTAAAGAGATCGGCAAAGCAGAGAGTTAAAGAGTATCTAAACCCGGACAATTTTATATTGCCTTTCGTGCTTTTTAACCTCAAAGGCAACCCACGGCGTTGCTTGCTAAAGCACCCAGTTATTCTTCTATGGCTAACATTACAATGTTCAGTCTGACGAGCCGGTTTCAAAAATTAGTTGTGGGTTTAATTAATAATTGTAATCATTCGAGTTAAAAGACAATATAATAAAAGGTCTTTTCTGTTAAACGGGGGAAAAAAACTCACTCAATTAAGAAATACGAAACATTAGGCGAGACCGTCATCTCGCTCTTAGACCAAAATTGGCGTCAACGTCACGCAAGCCCCAACCGCGGCTTTCAGTCTTGGTCTCGTCTTCTCGGTTGGCGCCTAAAACGCCGAAGAAGAAATGGCAGCTGAAGCTTTTCTTCAGCATCGCACGAAAAACGACAGCCCGCAGAAAGGACTTGAGGCGCAATTGAGCAGCCACGTCAAAAAACAATTAAATAAAATCACGCATGAAGCAGTGTACGTGCCCTTGACAAACTGATTCCAGAGTGACAAATAACAACATACGAAAAATTGGAAAAAAAATAAAAGAGGGGTTTTCAGGAAAGCCACATTCAAGCAGGTGTGGGCCACTTTTACTCTTTCTTCGCCTTCTTGGCAGCCGCCTTGTCGCCCTTCTGCCCCTTCGCGCCACTCTCCATCGACTCCTGCCCACCGGCCGCAGCAGCAGGTGCACCGCTCTGCAGCTCGAACTCGTCCTTCTGACGGCGTTTGCGAGGGGCCAAGAAGGCCTGGCCGCTCTCCATCGCGATATCCTCCAACCGCTTCGGTGGCGCAGGCGGAAAGATGGACTTCTCCTTTCCTGCCTGCTTCAGCTTGGCAGCCTGCATCCGCTCCTTCTTCATCTTGCGCACCGCCTTCTGCTTCTCCTTGTTCGGCTGCGTCTTCTTGTAGACCGGAATGAAACGCGACCAGTCCTCGTGCTTCATATCCTCCCGCTTGCTCAGCTCCCGCTTGATGAGCAGCTGCTTGAGGCCGTAGATGGGGTGGATGTTGTTCATGCAGTCCTCGACGATGCCACGCACCATCTGCGTGCCCTTGACAGGCCCCATCACCGCTACCGTCTTGCCCTGCACGAGCACGTAGCACCCACTTAAGATCTCCAGCGCCTTCAGGGTCTGGGCCTTGGGGCCGATCAGGCGGTCACGCCGCTTCACGAAGCGCCGCAGGCTGCCGCCCTTCATCGAGATGTCGATAATATCGCACGTAATCTCCGTCTGGAAGATCTTCTGCGCCTGCGCCAGTGGCACGTTACGCGCAAGCAGCTTAATAAAGTCGCGCGCGTCGACGATCGCGTACGGGTCCCAGGTGCGGCGTGTTGTCGCAACCGTCATACTGCCCTCCAGCAAGTCCAGCTCGCCGACCAGCTGGTGCTGCTTCAGCACCTCCTCCACTGCGGGCCAAATACTCTTGATGTAGCTCTCCATGTAGGACGGGAAGCGAGTGGCGAAGGTCGTCTCGGCGACGCAGCACGCCCCCTCTGGCACGTCATCCTGCGTGAGCGCCGGCACGAAGTACTTTGCGCTACCACCTTCTGCCGCCATAATAGACCGGAGAAAGAGAAGGAGAGGGGAAAAGAGAAACAAGAAAAGAAAAGACCAGTCGATGCTTTTAGTAATAATAATTGGATAGAAATACAATCACGAATTAATATATACTGTGTTTTAAAAGTTGCAAAAATGGAAGTGATAGTAGCCTTTTCGCTACAGCTATAGGAAATGAATAAAACGAAGGAAGTGTTGCGCAACGCAAAGCAGGCAAAGATAACAAATTGCGTATATAAATCGCACAATAAGATAAGCAGATATAGAAAACAAAAGATGACAAAGGAGGAGTTAACAAAGGAAAATTGAATTGCAAAGGCGTTTTTTACCAATGTGAAAGCAAATCTTTAACGATTCACCTGCTGAAAGAGGAAATTGGAAAAAAAAAGTGTGATTCACCTTCTTTTTTTTTTCGAGCGCAGCATACGCAGGCTTCATCTATCAGTTGCATAAAGCTTTTCTGTTTTGCCACGCACAGGACGGTGACGTCCCTCAGCATTTTCTTTTTTTTTGCTTAGCCAATTTCAGTGTTGTGCAACACTGCACAGTAAAATTGGGTTTGCTTGTTACTAGTTTGTGTTTTCACACACCCTGAAAGTTACGGAAGGAGCTTTAGTAGTGTAACAGAGTTTAGTGGTAGCAAGAAAACAAAAAGGGTAGAGATACCAATAATAAACACGCTGCAGTACCAACAGAAGCAGCTCTGAATGAAAGATTGTTTTGTTTTTTTTTCTCGACCTGTAGCATCGAGAGAGGCTGGGAGATCAAAGACAATTTTCTGACAATGCACGAAACCTTGTAGACAAGGGTCGCAAACCAGCCATAACAACAGCAACACTTGAAATTAGCACCACACATAGTGCGGCCTTGATGGAAGTACGTGCGCAGATGAAAGCTGTTTTTTCGGAGAAAACAAGTTGTTTGCGTTGCAACACGCATCGCAGTCGGATCGTAACTCCTAAGAGTCGGCGTGCTATCCGTGTGCAAACAGAAATAGAGGCACATCAGTGATACGCGTCAGAAAACAGCATATGTGAAATTGTTGTTCTGCACCTGTTGCAACTTCCGCTCACAAACACCTCACTCATCCTCTCTTTTCCTTCATCGTTCTTTTACTCGAAAATCCACTCGCCTTGCTCTGTGGCCTTCAGAATGCGTGCTGGCACGATGACCTCGTTGTTTGGCGACTCCACAACCAGATTGTCGTCAAAAGGCGTCGGCGCATTGCTCTGCGGCGGTGCAATATGGATAGAGTTGAAAGGTCGTTGCAGCAGCCCGGCCAGTGTCTTGCGCACATCTCCGTACCGACCACCTTTCGGGCAGGCAACGAAGACGATGGTTGTGCTACTCTCACACCGCACGGAGCACCCAAAGTCTTGAAACAACTTTGTTTGGTTCATAATGAGCTAAAGAAAAGAATAATAAGAAGAGGACAACAATCAAAGTTGTCAGGCCGCGCACTCTACTAAATACTTGCGAGGAAAACAGGGAAAAAAAGATGTAGAGGCAACAGCACACACGACGCTGCAAAGTACAGACTGTGAATGCTTGGAAATCTCTTTTTTTTTTCTTTCTAAATACAATCTGTAAGAAGATGAAAGAGAAAGAGGAGGAAGTATACAGAAGTTCGGGGTACAAGAAAGAAAATACCAGAGATTTCAAAAGAGAAAACCAGCTCAAAAATTGTGGAACGTTGACAAAGAAATGCTTCATTCGCTAAAAATATTGCGTCTTGGCAAGAAGACAGAGAGATTATATACATCGCCACTAAACTTTTCATTGCACATGTCTATTTTATTTTTCCTTTTCTCCTTTGGTGCTTATTTAGACAAGCGTCACTTAAATAGTCTTTCGCCCGTTGCCTCTCAGCCAACCATTAAGACTTTGCTCAACAACGCAAATTGTGCTCATCCTTTCACGTAATGTGCTGCTCTCTTCGGGAAAATAGCTTAGTGCAATTCCCAGCAGAAGAACACCAATTTTTGTTTTTTTTTTTGCTCTTGGTAGTTTCTTTTTCTTTGGCTCAAAAAGGGTTGGAAAAAAGAAAAGGTACGATTCAGAAAGGAAACAAGTACACGTATACAAATGTAAATATATAAATATTACGACGAAATGAGTGCTGTGGAAAAAACTGAGAATCGAAACATCATATATATAAACAATTATCTAGTTGTCTTGTTTCCATTCAATTTTTTTTTTTTGCTATTACGTGGGGGCGTGGACTGAAACCATTTTGCTTTGTTGACCGAAACAATATAAACAAAAAAGATGAAGAGGCGTGCGCGTGCCTGTTATTAGCCTAGTATTTTGGGGTAGAATGCAACACGCTTCAAGACAAAATACAGGCACGCTGCCAAGCAGGTAAGCGGACCGGGCTATCAGCACCCGGATAGAGTAGTGCTTTCAGTCAGCACAAGCACAAAAAGGAAAGAAGACGACGCAATCTCTTCGTCTCTCTCCTACTCACCAACACACACACACATCCACTCGGCAACACACATACATGCACAAACGCACTTACGTACGGACGCACAGAGTGTTGGGCGCGAAACTTGCATTTTGTTTCGCGCACGCTCCCTGCAATGCTTCATTGAACTAAATTAATGGAAGAGAAAGAAAAAGAAGAGGGTTTTGGAAAACGTCGAAAGAGGAATACCAAAGGTATGACGAAATCCAACAAAATAATAGCAAAAAAAAAAGAGTTAAACAGAAAGTAAAAAGGAAAAAAAGAGTTCACCTTGATGAGATCGCTTGTTCGTGTTGTTATTGTTTTTCCTAGCTAGCTACAAAGAAATGGGTGAGCGAGACACACGTAGACACGCCGGGGACTGCAGGTAGACGCAACATAGCGGACTGCACTCTCACGCGCCAGCGTTGGGTGGCTTTGGTGAAGCCGCGGCAGTGGGCGACGACGTCGACGTGCTCGTGCGCGTCGCTGGAAACTGCGGCAGCGTCGGCGCCTCGCCGGTCGCCGCCGCGGTGATGGGCGAGCTGGGCAGTGGCCGGTAGCTCTCCGGCAGGAGCGTGTGCGCCGTCACCGTCTGATCCTGCGGCGCGTTCGTCTGCACATTCGGCGGCTCCGGCCCGTTCGGCCGCGTCGCCCCTAACACCACCGGCACGACGCGCTTTGTGGCCTGCAGAAACTTCATGCCCTCGACGAGCTCCACCATCTTGTGCTGACGCCGCAGATACTGCTCCGACAGCGTGACCGGTGCGACGGGCTCCGCGTTGTAGAGCGTGGCGAGGACGTCGTTGAGGGTCAGCAGCCCCACCATCATCCCCGCGGAGTCGTAGATGACGGCCATATTCGATGGACCGTTGCGGAAGGCAAGGTAGGCGTCGTAGAGGGACGATTCCTCGGACAGCCGCATCACCTCCCGCAGCGGGTAGTCGCTGACGAGCGGTGGCGGGTCAGGGTACGTGTAGCAGAGCGAGATGAGCGAGTTGACGATGAGGGCCCCGATGATGTGGCGTTTGTCCTCACCAAAGTAGACAGGGACGCGGCTGTAGCCCGCCTTCAAGATGCGTAAGATGGTGTCGCGGTCAAGCGTGTCGCGTGAGGAGAGCATGAAGGCGTCCTCGGTGCTCGTGTTGAGGTGCTCCTTGACCGTGTCGGTAGAGAGCAGCATTGCGGCCTGCAACATCTTCACCTCTGAATCTCGCAGCTGATAGGGCGAGGCAGCCTCGCCGGCTTCTGCCGAGGTGCGACTGCCCGTGGCAGCACCACTGATGGCGACGGTCGTACTGTTGCGTTTGTTGCCGCTGCTGCCTGCATCCGTCCGCACCGCCGTCGCCTCCATGACCGTCGCGGTGCCGCCGTCCGTTTCCGCGTCGTCGTCGACGTGAGGGCCGACAATGAGGGCAGCGAGGTCCTCGCGATCCAGCGGCTCCTCGCTGTGGCCCAGCACGCGGTCAAGCACCTTTCCCATTGGGTAACTCACCGGCGCGGTCACGATGATGGCGAACCAAATCGACTGAATAAAGTACGAGCAGACCGGGATGGCCCAACGCACGAACACGGCCAGCGGGACCACCTCCCCCGCGAAGAGGACAGCGGTGATGGAGACGATGAGCGCGGTGATCTCGTCGAACATCGTCTCCAGCAGAATGGGCAGCGTCATCACAAAGATGGCGTTCATGAGCACGAGGGCCACGAGAGTCCAGTGCTGCAGCTTCAACACGCGCAGCAGCGACTCCGCCTGCTGGCGCTCCTTCGGCGTGCCGGTTGTGGTGAGTACACGGAGGAAGAGGCGGTCGATGGAGAAGAGAGCAATCTGCAGACCTACAAAAAAGCCCGCACCGGCGACGCAAACCACACACGCCACGCTGTACCAGAACATCTCCTTGCTGGTCAGCGCCCGCTTTGGCTCTGCAGTGTGTGAGGTCGACATTTTGCTCTTTGTGTGTGTCTTGTTTTTTTTTCTCTAAATGTGATGAACACAAAAGAAGAAGTAATTGCTGCAGGTGACTGAAGAAACAAGAAGAGATTTACGACTTTTTTCTTGCTTTCGAGGAAAACACAACGCAGAAAGGTTAGTTTAAAAGAAAAATAAGGCAGAAAAGATTGAAAAAAAAATTGATAACAAGGGTAACAAAGAGGAGTAGCGCAGTTGCACGTGTATGCAGGACCAAAAGTAAAAAAGAAAGGAAATAAAGAGGTTGATTTATAAAAGTACCACTAAATAGGAAAAAAAAAGCGGTCAGTGCACGTACAAAGCAACGCCTCTGGATGAAGCGAAAAAAAACGGGAAAGAGAAAGAGATGATTTGATGGCTGACTTCGCGTTTTTTTTTTCTGATATTGACGAACGTACGCGCAAAAAAATGAGAACGAGAAAAAAAACAAAGGTGTAAAAGCACGTGGGGTAGTAGCTCTTAGGGAAATACACTTAAAGAAACTTTTTTCAATGGCTAGATGAAACTACAATTGCTTAATTTTTGAAGAAGAGAAAAAAGGGAAGGATATCGTTTCACTGCCAATAGAAAAAGAGCTTTACCTAATCGTCACTACCGTGGTTTTTTTTTCTTTTACAGTCGTATGTCACGTTGTTGCTAAAAGGTGCAGATCATCAAATTTGTTTGTCACACAAACATCAAGCCAATAGGGGTTCAAAAGAAGTATGAAGGCAAGGAAAAAAAAAGGAAAGAACAACAAAAAAAAGGTGTGCGTTTGGCTAAGTAAAGCGCGTTACTTTAATAAGCGTCTGGGATAGGAAAAAGTTTTAATTTCGCATCACGCATCAGGCACGCGTAAACTTACACAAGCAGCTACACACTTAATATATATATATATTTGCGAATCAGTAAGACGAAGAGGAAGAAGAGAAACAAGCATCGAGACGTTCTAAAGCAAGAGAAGTGAATGACTGTATCGACTTGTTCATCGAGACAATGCGAGAAGAAGGCGGAGCGAATTCGGTCAAACACAGAAGTGAGTAATTAAAGAGGGAAAAAAAGAAATGGGAATGCAAGCGGGGGGTGAGAGGCGAA
Source organism: Crithidia mellificae (assembly GCA_002216565.1). Lineage (NCBI taxonomy): Eukaryota > Euglenozoa > Kinetoplastea > Trypanosomatida > Trypanosomatidae > Crithidia > Crithidia mellificae. Next base: position 19,003 of record MDUD01009714.1, read on the forward strand.
AAGACGTGCCCAAAGCAATTAAAAACTTTCGCAAAGGAAATAGTTAGGGACGTAATGGGTTGTAAATCGAGGGACTATCAATGACTGTTCAATTGCAATGGATCTTTTCATCTGCACACGTGGTGAAAAATTCGTTGGTAAAATGATTTGTTTGTTTTTATAAGAAAGACAAAGATGGAAGTTAAGAGAGGGAAAAAAAGCGGAGACTGGTTTTTGTAAGGCACATGAAACATTCTTGACTAGATCGCCAAACTGCACAAAATAGCAACGCTTACCAGGGAAAAGAATAGACATATCTCACTGTACCTACCCAATAATTGCAGCAGAACAATATCTAATGGCATAGCCTTACTCTTGTGTAACACTACAATACAATTTTTGCAGATCAACTGAGATTTGTAACGGCTACATACTTAGTCACATCATCCCCAGCGCGCGTGATTGGCAGCGAGAAGAAATTCACGACTGCTCTCTTTTCTTGTCTACTGACGCACATGCAGTACGGGAGAGCTGAGGTGCTTAACAGCGTCTGACTTATCAGAAGCTTACGTCTCTGCCGATGCATCATTTTGCACATCCCCGCAGACTTAAAATTTGTAAGTTCAATGATTTTTTCCGTTAATCTTACTTTAATAACACACAAAAAAACTAAACGCCCAAAAAAAAAAGACAAGAGCCATGATGCGAAAGTGCTGCATTCAAGTAAAGTTCTTACTGAGAGAAAGGTGAACTGAAAGCAGCATTCGAGTCACCACCATTTTTACTTTTTCTTGCGTAAACAACAATACAGAATATAGACACAAGCACACGTTCACGCATTACAAACTCAACTTAACAGAAAAAACAACAACAACAACAAGAACACACCTTAACTTAAAAATAAAAAGAAATTCATTGTTGAGCGATCTGAATAAAACGCTCTTAGTGACGAGCAAAAAAAGAAGGCAAAGGGAGCATACTTCAGTACCGACTTAAATGATTCACAGCGCGGACTAGAAGAGAAAGACGGCTTTATCTCGCTGTCGCCTTCGCGTGCCTGCGTAACTTCAAAAACTCACAAACACACAAGCACAGAAAGAATCAAGTTATTTACTCGTCGTCCTCGTCCTCCTCGTCCTCCTCCTCCTCATCCGAGTCGTCCTCGTCGCTGTCATCGTCGTCCTCCTCCTCCTCCACGACAATCAACTCCGGCTTGTCGCCGGGCTTCATGAGGATCGACGGGCAGATGGACTGGCCATCGATGAAGGGGCGCAGGATGTGGTCGACGATGGCCCACATGTTCGACACGTCGATACCGAACTGCGTAGCGAGCGAGGACGGCGAGTACGTCTGCACGTTGAGGATCTCGTGCTGCTTGTGATCGAACTTGCGCTGGCCCTTCTCCGTCTTCTCCTCGCAGGTAACAAAGCCGATCTTCATCAGCTTCGCGTCGGACAGCAGCGAGAGCGCCGTCCAGCGGGCAATCTTGCAGCCGTTGTTCGCGTACTCGATCGGGAGGAAGGAGGCGGCGTTCTTCAGCAGACCCTCGCGGCGCCACGTGGCGTCCTTCTCACGCACCACGCACTGCTCCAGCAGCGCGAAGGTGCGGACGCGGTCGTTCGTCTTTGGCATCACGGCATCCACCTCGCAGCGCACCACGATATCGTAGCGGTCTGGGGTGCCGTCGTGCATGATGTAGCGGCGGTAGCTGTACATGCGCGGCTGCTTGCCCTTGAAGGGGCTCTTGTTCACCTTCACCTGCGCGTAGCTCTTCGTGCACGCCGCACGCGCGAAGCAGTCGTAGACCTTCGTCGACTCCTCGCCCAGGCTGGAGATGCGCTCCGCCGGGTTGTCGGCCGCCTCGGACGGGCGGAACTCGTTGCCGGCCGTCTCGCTCACCCACTGCTTCTCAATCCCGCTGTCCTCGCGCTTCACGAGGATCCAGATGTTGTTGTAGTTCAGCACGCGGATGTGCCACGGGTATGAGGAGCGCGAGCACACCATCAGCAGCGACAAAATCTCATCCGTGGCGACCACGAGAGGGTGGCTCTGGGCCTCGACCATAATTTTGCGCAGCTCCGGGTCCTCGGTGGTGAGGCCGCGCAGGAAGAATTCGTCGTCGTACTTCGACTCATCCAGCGGGAGCGGGCGAGCGCAGGTGGCGGACTCGATAGCGGTGTTGTACACCGGCGGCGTACCGAAGAGGCCGAGCTCGACCACCTTCGGCATCGCCGGCATGCGGAGCTTCGTCATGTCCGTCTGCTTGATGACCTGCTGCACCACCGCCACCGCCGAGGCGTTGTACGTGTTCGACAGCTCGGCAATCTTGCGGCGCGGGTTGTTGCGGCGGGCGTTGTTGTTCTTCATGTCCTTGCCGCCCTTCTTGTTCTGCATGTTGTTCTTCGCGTTGCGGTTGTTGTTGTTGCGGAAGTTGCTCGGCGCCACCTTGGCGCGCTCGCTGCGCAGCGCGTTCAGTCGGGCGTTGTCCTCGACCTGCGTGAAGGCCTTGCGCTTGTTGGCCGCCGCCACCTCGTCGTCGCTGTCGCTCTCCTGCGCGTCCTGCTCCTTCTTAAAGGAGTACCAGTCCACCGCAATGAGGGGGTCCTTCTTGGAGTACAGCTCGAAGGCCTCACCGTCGTCGAGCACCAGCTCCTCCTCCGGCGGTCCCCAGGTGAACTGGGGGTTGATGTACAGCTCAGGCAGCTCGAACGGCATTTTTTTTTTAATGGCGTTGCTTAAATGAATTTTAAATGGAGGTCTTGCGATTAAGTGCACGTGTGTAATTGGCTGTCTTAACCTGAAAGGTTATTGATTTACTGGTATGTGCGTGTTAACAGTTAATGGATAAAAAAAGGGAGAAACGTTGTTTGTGTAATTGTGTGGCCGATGCAACGACAAAGAACGGATAGACGGGGAGAGAAAGACGACAACGAGCAAGAGAGATCGACAAAAAGAGGGAAGTGTGAAGACGGTGACAGAACTATTCGCATCCTTCGTTTTACAAACTTCCCACCAGTCAGCAGACTTAAAAGTGAGAATTGGGCATCGTCATTAAGATCTAATTTAAAAGTTGAACGACGCTACCTAAAAAGGTGCACAACACTGAAGAAGCAAGCCCAGATGCACTAACTCAGTCTGCTTTTCTTTAATTCAATTCTGATGCACAACTCGTCGCGGGCACAAGAGAGAAAGGCTATCGCGCTGATTACCTTTATTTGCAACGCGCATCAGAGAACTTGCTGCACACGCCGTTCCGTTTTGCGGCTTTGTGGGTAAAACCGCAGCCCGTACGCTGCCAAAAGAGAATCCCGCGTGTTTTCGCCAGGCGAAGACCTGCTTTCGTTTCCTTTTTGTTACTGTTGTTTTTGTTGTTGTTTTTGGTCTCCTCATCGCTGTGTGCGTTTTAGTTGTGGAGGAGGCGATATCGTAAACGGTAGGTGTGAAGCGTGCGTGACGGTGTGTCGGCTGGCCAATCAGCACATGCATTGAAAAATATGGTAAACATAAGAGAGAGAAACACACAACGAAAAGAAAAAAAAAATAGAGTCTGGCGACTCGCAAAGAGTCGAAAAAGGAGCTAACAAAGCTGATCAGCACGGTGCGCAACAAACAAACAGGGGCGAAAGGCTGGTGGATCAAAAAAAAAGGTGATTAGCGTCGAAGCGCAACGGCGAGAAGCAACCCCCAGGAAAGCTAAATATGTGAAAGACTCTTCATAACACACCCATGTCAACAAGAACCACGAAAAAAAAAAAGAAAAAGAAATTATATGGCTCCACAGATTACACATTTTGAGATAGGGATAATTTGAAATGTAAAGACGACAACTGCGGCTAGTCTTCAGAGCGAAAGATGGAAAAAGAAAGAAAAGGGTGAAGATGAACATGTGAGGCGCATGAAACAGACAAACTTGTTAAAAGGTTTTTAAAACTTGGACAAAGCTCAAAAAACAAGAACAATAAAGACAATTACAGCATTGATTGTGCGCCAAACGACAAGAAATACACACGACATTTGTTCAAAACAACGAGCAAGGTCAAAACGATGGCAATCAGCTCGTACAACTTCAGTTTTCTTCCATTCAGATCACTGCTGCTTTGAGCCATTCGACGCGCTGCTGGTGAGGCTGCCCTCCTGGTTGTGACTCTTGGAGCCATTGCTCAGATGCATATTCGGACTGTTTCTCGTGTTGTTCAGCGGCGAGCTCAAATCCTCGTGCGACCCACGCGGCGAGCCCCGCGGCGAGGTCAGGATGCGGGGGTTGTCGTACGACGACTTGAGCGACGGCGGGGAGAAGCTGGAGAAGCTGGCGATGTTCTCACTCGACTCCTCCGACATGGAGGCGGCGGCGGCGGAGCGCAGCCATGGGTGCTGTAGCAGCTCATCCGCCGAGGCCCGCTTCTGCACCTCCCGCTCGAAACAGCGGAACAAAAAGTCGCGGCACAGCTCCGACGTCTCCTCTGGGATTTGCGGAATGTCGTTCGTCGAGCCGACGTAGAACATGGCAGAGTAGACGTTGTCGAACTCCTCCCTCCACGGGGGCTCGCCGCCGTTCAGCATCTCGACGACGGTGCAGCCGACAGACCAGATGTCCGCCTTCGTGCCGTAGGCCTCACTGCGGATCACCTCGGGTGCCATCCAGAAGGGCGACCCCACCAACGTCCCGCAGCCGACCTGCGTAGCATTCGCGATGTTCGCCAGCGCCTTGCTGCAGCCAAAATCAGCCAGCTTCGCCACGCCGTAGCCGTCGATGAGGATGTTCTCACCTTTGATGTCGCGGTGCACCACGCCCTTCTCGTGCAGGTACAGCAAGCCGCGCAGGATCTGGTACGTGTACAGCTGCATCACCGCCTCGGTCAGGTGCGTGAACTTGCGCACGATGGAGGTGAGGCTGCCGCCGACGGCGAACTCCATGAAAACGAGCATCGTGTCGTGGATCGTGTGCGCGCCGAAGTAGCGAATAATGTTCGGGTGCGACAGCTCACGCAGCATGTTCACCTCCGCCTTCACACTCGCCAACGTCTCGGGGCTCTCGCTGACGATGTTAATGTACTTCACCGCCACCAACTTGCCGTTCGTCAGGATGCCGAGGTGCACCGTGCCGTAGCTGCCCTTGCCCAGCGCCGGGCCGCAGCTGAACGTCTCCATTTCCTCTATGGTCAGCAAATTGCTGTGCTGCATGTTCGGTGACATGAGCGGCAGCGCCGTGGACATGTCTTCCCCATCCAACGTACTGTAGGACGGAGAGCCGGCGTTGGACTGCGTCATGTTCACATCCGCGCTGCGGCCGCCCAGGATGTAGGGCCGCAGCAGGCGGTGCGTCTCGAAGCGGTAGCGCTCTTGCTTCTCCAGGTACTCGATGCGCAGCCGTGCAATGGCGTTCAGCGTGTTCTCGCGCTCGATGGTGTCGTTGCACGCGTACACCTCCATCTTCAAGTCGTGAATGCGGTTGCGAATTTGGATCATGGAGCAGCGCAGGGCGTCGATTGAGACATCGCCGGTGGTGGTCGTCTGCTCCTCCGCGAAGAGGATGTTGCGCCAGAAGTTGACGAAGAGCGAGATGACGAAGAGCGCGGCGCATAGGCGGAACATGTGCACCCCCTGCGTGCACGACGTGTACACGCCGGTGCGCACGAGCAGGGTGTAGATGATGATGGTCGGGTACACGTAGAAGGACTGCGCCGTCGTGACGAACATGAAGCGGTTGACGTTTTTGTACGGCGTCGGCGGGAAGCACCACATCAGCGCCAGCCGCAGGAGCTGAAAGAGCACGCAGCTGAACACGGCGCACATGGGGTTGTTGTAGAAGACCTTCCACATCACCGTCTCGAACATCTGCACCGAGAAGTAGAGGAACATGTTCGACGCACGCACGCGCAGGTCCATGTGCGGGATGCGCATCTGGTTTGTCAAGATGCTCGACGGCGCCATGACGCCGATGGAGAGGAAGGCGATCACGGAGACCACCACCCAGCCGTTGATCGGGACCGGCTCATAGGTCGGCACGTTGCGCAGCAGCGTTGGCCACGCAATCGCGTCCAGCACAGACGACAGCAGCGGTGCCAGGAAGACGAAGTTGAGAATGGTGAGAACCGTGTAGAGCTTCTGCAGGAGGTCTAGCAGGAAGGGCTGCTTGTGGCGCAGGTAGGACACGACGCCGCTGCCGCGGTTCTGCAGGCTGAGGAAGGAGATGAACCAGATGATGTAGAACACGCCGACGGTGTGGGAGCGGCTAATAGAGCTCTGGTGGTGTGGCATGAGGAGGCCCATGCCACGGAGAAACACCACCGCCACGGTGGGCAGCGGCGCTGGCAGGCCTGGGTGGAAGGCGGCCATCGTGTTCTGCAGGCTGATGATGATGAGGCGGCAGAAGGAGAAGTAGTTCACCGCGCTGTAGCTCAGCTCATCCCACGTGAGTGTCAGGCGCAGTGGGCACGGCGCCCGCACGTCGTCCCACCAGTCCTTGTACGAGTAGCTCCACATCGTCAGCAGCAGGTGGAAGGTGGCGAAGGCGCTGGCAATGCCGAAGACGGTCATCCACACCATGTCACGCACCTTGGGCTCCCCGCGCGGTGGGTTGTAGGGCTCCTTCATCCAGTAAAGGTCGATCAGCCGCCGCCGTTCGTCGTAGTCCTCCATCACATCATTGGGACACTTCATGTCGGGTCGCAGGTTCACCAGCACACGTTGCCGCAGCACCTCCGTCTGCATGCTCGCCCGGCCACCGCCGCTGCCACCACCGCTGCCACCACCGCCACTCCCACCACCACCGCTGCTTCCCCCGCCGAGGCTGCCGATGCCGCCGTGCGCGTCGGCCTCCTTCGGCGTCGTCTCCGTCTCCACCGTGTCGATGCAGCGGAAGTAGTGCCCTTTGGCGGTGTGGGCGATGTAAAGTCGACCCTCCACCGCGAACTCATTCGCGCAGCTGACCTGCGAGACGCCGTGCACCTCGATGATGCCGTCCTCGCGCACCTCGACATCGCCCTTGAAGACGGTGTGGTGCGGGTGATTCACGACGAGCGTGCCATCCACGATGACGCGTCGCACGTCCACCGTCATGCCGGCCATCAGCCGCAGCGTTGAATTTGCGCTGATAAGTAAGGTGTCCCGCACCCGCAGCTCCATCGGGTCCATCACACGCGTGTCGCTGCTGATGAGGTTGATCTCGTCCAGCGCCATCCGGGCAGGGTGGCGGATGTACACCTTCTCACTGAAGGCCATCCCACTATGCAGAGCGGGTGCGGTGCGCGGGCGGTGCCGGCAGAAGTCCGGCTGCACCTCTCCATCGCTCGCCCCGCAGAACGCGCCGTACAGCAGCTTCCAGTCCCGCTGCTCCTCCAAGCGCACCACGGTGCCGCTCAGCAGCCCACCGGAAGGGATCTGCAAACACCCCCGCAGCACAAGTCGGCCGCCGAGCGTCAGGTACTGGGAGGAGGGCAGGTACACTTCACAGGCCGTTGTCGCCATCGGCAGCGTGGTGACGACCGTCGGGGCAGCTGCAGGTGATGATGTGGTCGTTGTCGGCGCGGTGACTGCTGCCGTTCCCGCAGTGGAGACCTCCGTATCAGCGCCGCCGCCTCTTCCTTCTCCTGTTCCAGCTGCCCTACCGGCGATGTCGTCATCTGTGCCTGCACGGCCCTCGGAGTCCAACAGCGCGCTGGCCGCACTCGCGCTGAAGGCGTTGCCGCGGCGTGCGCTGCCCACGGCAGCTGCGGCGGCGGCTGCGGCGTCGGTCACGCTTCCGCTCGCCACGTCGTGCCAGCGGAAGGTGTCGAGGACGAAGAGCGTGGCGTTTGGTGGCACGAACGTTGACGTGGCCAGCGGCAGCGAGTAGCCGGGCGTGGTGAGGGAGGCGCCGCGGTGAAACGTGACGGCCTCGTCTGAGATGTTGCCGTAGAGGGCCGTCACGCCGCTGAGCTGCAGAATCATGTTGCCGTTGAAGCGCGCGGTGACGAAGGCGGCGAGGCAGCGGCCGTCAAACATGAGCTTCGCCAGCCCGGTCGAGGTGACAAAATGCGCGTTGCCGACGTGGACAAGCGTGTGCTTGCCGAAGTGCGTCGTGCCGTACACGGTGACGGAGATGTGGTTGGACAGCCCGAGACCGAAGAAGGCGCGAAGGGTGCCGCCGACGTTCACGGAGTTCAGCACGGCGTCGTCGCCCAGCACCTCCACCAGTCCGTCGCCGGTCGCGTTCGCCGACAGCAGCACGCAGTTCTCCATCATTGTTAGTATAGAGCGCTCCTCGATGATGATGTTGCCGCCGATGTGTGTGTTGTGCACCGTCAGGTGCGAGCCCGCCTTCAGCATCATGACAGAGTCTGGCAGGTTCGCTGCGTCTGTTAAGTTGATTTTGCCCGACAGCAGCACCGACCCGCCAGCGAAGTTGAGGCGCCCCGTCAGCAGCGCGTAACTGCGCTCGTCGAGCGCGATGATGCGCAAAATGCCGCCCGGGTAGTTGGTGATGGTGTTGCGCCGACCCGCGGACAGGACGCTGCTGATGCTGTCCATGCCCATGCTCGACACCGCCAGGGTCAGGTTGCCGTAATTGTGAATCGCGCCATCCCGCTCGAGCGAGAGCCGCTGCACGTCGATCGTCATCTCACCGTAGTTGTAGAGCGGCACGGACAGCTGGCGCGTCTCGTAACCCTGCGTCGTAATCTTCGCGTAACCCGTGCAGTTGATGGTGCCTTTGCCCGAGATGCTGCCACCGGACCAGATGAAGTACGACACGTTGAGGCTGCGCTGGCGGAGGTTGAGGTTGCCCTTGTCCTGCACCTTGAGCCGCGTGACAGAGGCGGACTGCAGCAGCTTGACGTCTTGGTCGATGAGCACATTGGGGCTGTCGTTGTCGATCACAACATCGGTGCCGCGCTCCACAAGCAGCGTCGACACCCGCACGTAAACCGGTGAGCCCTCTCGGTGGTAGCAGACGTGGTAGATGCCGCGCTTGTGAAACGTGCCGAAGAAGCTGACCCGCGAGCTGCTGCTGAAGAAGAGGTCGACGAAGAAGACGTTCTGCGAGGTGAAGTCGGTGCACAGCTCATCGGTAATGACGGCGGTATCGCGCTCCGTCAGGTTGGTGCCGTAGATCGTCCCCGTAAACTCCAACTCGGCGTGCACCTGCGGCGGGTCCGTCGAGACGCCCTCGGGCCCTGCCACCTCGTACGAGTCCATCAGCTTCAGCCGCAGGAAGGGCAGCGTCTCCGGGTACGGGGCGTAGCAAAGCGTCTGCACCCCGCCGCGGTGTGGGGTGAAGCGGTACGCGCCGTCGCGGAGGTCCCAGCGGCTGCCTCGCACGAAGGCGCTGCGGGTGTGCAGGCAGGTGAAGCCCTCCATGACACGCAGCCGGCGCTCCAGCGCGAACTTGTCGGAGACGGTGTTCGCCGCCCCGGTGAGTGGGATGGAAATCGCGCCGCCCGTCACGAAAATCTGCCGCGACGCGTTCCATCGCGCGGCGTCGAGCTGCAGGAAGGAGCGCTTGCGCACGAAGAAAGGGTCGCCGGCGAGGCAGTTGTTCGGCAAGTCCTGCAGCCCCAAGCGGCCTACCTGCTCAAAGAGGGAGAAGGGCAGGCAGGGGACGATGAGCGCGGACGTGTGCGGGGGCATCACCCAAGTCCCTTTCCCAAAGGTGACCTTCATCGCGTGCCCGTTCGGACTCACTTCGATCTCGCTGTTCATGATGATCTCCGTCACCGAGCGCCGCCACGACGGCCACGGGCTCACGCTCGACCGGTTCGCCGCGCGTGCGTTGAGTGCGGGCGCGATCTGAGTGAAGTGGTGCATCACGTTGCCCGACTCGTCGATGAGGCGAACGTTGTTGGTGAGGATGGACTTCACGATGGGGCGTACGAGGCTCACGTTAGTGGGGAAGGTGGGGATGGACACCTGAATCGAGAAGGTGCTCCCGCCCTGGCGGACCATCTCCTCCGTCAGGCCGTGGTAGACCGAGCCGCGGTAGTGCACGGTGGTGGCGGCGGCAAAGAGTACGGGACTGCGGGAATGCACGAAGCCCACGGAGCTGCCAGAGCGCGTCTCGAGCTGATGCGGTACCGTGTCCACCCAAAGCACACCCAACAAGAGCAGCAGGAACCCACACCATCGCACAAGCTGAGCCGCAGCGGCGGCTGAAGCTTTACTTCGCGGCTGCTGCCCTTTGTCTCGTCCGCACCAACCTTCTTCTCGCCCTCCATCTTCTTCTGCTGCTGGCGGCGTTGTGTTTGGCGGTTGCCGATGCGGCTTGCGCGTCACACAAGACGTATTGCCGGTCCATGAACTAGCTAATAGACCGCGCCACACAGAGGCAGCCTTATCGCGCTCGTCGGCACAGGAGCAGCAGCCGAATTCGCAGCAGCAGCAGCAGCAGTCACAGCACAAGAAAGGTGTGTCCTGATTATCGGTGCAGGGCGCCTGCAACGGCAACAGGCAGTGCTGACACACGCTCGTCACCTCTTCTCCTTCGATAACATGGCGACGTGCATGCACGCCGTCATCGCCTTTTTTGCTTGAAAGGCCGGCCGCATCGGCCGGGAGCTTCTGCGATGAGAAGCCTCGCAACGTTAACACAAAAATAGAGAGGAAAGTGCTCATGGATCACTGCTACAAAAAAACAAAAAGGGGTGGGGAGGTGAAAAATAGAACAGAACACTGAAGAACAGGCACGCACACGTAGCTTCTCTAGTGAAAGAGAGAAAAAAATTGTACAGTGCTACAGCAATTTTTCTATTAAAAATAAAACTCCGTTTCAGAAATTAAGAAACAAGAAAACGGAAACAGCAAAAATGGAGCAGATTGCAGTGTCTTCCCAACTGAAAACTGAACGCCAATGGTATTTGTCAATTTCAATGACGGCCGTGTGTTCTTCTTCGGTTCTTTTTTTAAATTGCGAAAATATAAGATGAATATTGTTGTTTCCGCCTTTGCTTAAAAAAAAAAAATTCAGATAAAGGGCAAAGTGAGAGAGCTAGGTATGCCGGCTGAAGTGTTCACAAAAAAAGATGCAAAGGACAAACAGCGAGAGCAGCGCTCAACAAAAAATTTGAGTTCGGCACACACGCAAACAGCTTTGAAACGAGGATACTTTTTTTTGTCAAACACAAGGGCCAAAGAGTGGGACTCGCACAATGACGCTTTTGTGTGAAGAGCAAGAGAAAGGAAAAGAAGGCGAACGACACGGACACCAAAAAAAAAAAGGTAGAGACTGCAGTCTAAGCAACGTGAAAGTTAACAACAGCAATAAATTCGGTGAAAGGAGAAAAATTAAAGAGAAAAGCAGATGAAGCTTAAGTTAATTTTGGAATTTCTAAAAGATTGTTCGTCAGTAAGTCCTCGTTTCTGAAGTAAAAATACAGAAAAGAGACAAGAAGGCAGCAAGAGAGGATCCAACTTTATGCAGCTAGTCTCCAATACAGCACTTTTCGTCACTTTTATTCTTCTCAACAACGAAGTCGAAAATCCTTTTCTTTTTAGTTTATTTGCCCTGCAACGTTGCAAGCAATCTCTCGCTTACCTAAGATTTTGTGTGAAAGAAACAAAGAGATTAGATTTTGGTTTCAAAATTACAACCCAGCAAAGCAGAAAAAGGGGGAAACAAAACTAGTTTTATTATTTGACTACGCAAGGGGGCCTGCTCAAGTAAATGGTTCTTTCCTGAGTTGAAGGGCCGCCTTTTGAAAGGTAACGGTATGCGAGAAGAGTGAGGCGAAAGCAGAGCAGCTACACGCAGCTATAAAATAAGAGTCGCAAATGAGAAATAATTAATGAAATCGAAGAAAGAAGCAGCTACTTTTGTTTTGCATGTATTGGAATAGAAAAATTTAAGAAAGGGAGGGTGACACGAGCAGAGCTGAGGAAAATAATGGTTGCGCACACTAATCGCCGGCTCGCCTTTTTGAAAGTAAGCTGCACGAAAACGACAACGCTTCACAAATTATTTTTTCCTTCCCGCTTGTCAAGTGAAAGCAGTATTCAGAAAGTAGACAATTAATCTTGCTTTTTTTTTAGTTAAATGAGAGCACTGCTTTTTTTTTTTAGCCTTCCAGAAGCAAAAAGTCCTTTTGACTACCCAGCTTGTTTTGGAGGTGGAAGCGAAAAAAAAAAGGACACACTTGCTTGAGCACTCACACACTCACACAGCGCGCGCGCGTGTCTGTCTGCTGCTAATTTGTGTGTGTGCGTGTTGAGTGTGTGTGTAATATGGCTTTTTTAGCAGGGTGCCACAACGCACAATAATAAAACACACTGCGTTCTATATGATGTACTTCGAATACAGATAGAAAAATGTTTTAGCAGTCAGTATTTTTGCAGTAACAGGCGATACAGGAGTTGTGATAGTGGCCAGGAAGAGAACAAAGCGCCGTCGAGTAAAAGGGGATAAGAAAAAATCAAGATCAAAAAACAATTTACGCCACGGAGAGACAGAAAAAAGTAAGGAAAATGAGCAAGAATGTATTGTTAGCCTGCCTCATGCGCTCAAAAAAAAAAGTTTTACAGCTTTTCTTGCCGACTCCATAAAAAAGTAGGCCAAGGAGTAAATGAATTATCATCACAACTTCATTTGTTTACGCATATTTGCAGTAACACTCTCTCCTGTTGGTTGGTCAGAAAGGAAGAGAAAATAGAGGTTGCAAGAGCAGTACAGGGCATACTTTGAACTCTTACAGTTCTTTTTTTTTTTTTGCACAACACTTGTTTTGCATTTCTCGCTGGCAGGATTTTTCTTTGCTTGCTAGTTTTGTCGTTAATCTTTCTTGTTTCTTTTAAAAGTATTGGTGTAATACGCTCTCTAATGAACTGTTCTACCTCAGCAATATGTATCTACGCAAGTCGGTTGGCTTCCATTTTTGTAAACCAATGGTTTCCCGACCCGACTCTTAAACGAGGTCGATGAAAATGAGAAATGAAAATAGCAAGTGACATACAAAGTGAGCAAGGAGACACACGGAAGAAAAAAAAACCCATCAGGTGTTCAGGAAAGAATTAAACACATCTAATTAAACCGCCAGATGTTTCACCACCAAACGTGGAGAGAGTGAGAGAGAACAAAAGAAATGAGAAACACGCGAATATACACTGTGATTATGTGAACAAAGAAAAAACAAAAGAGGCAAAACGATTTCAAGCATACAACACTCTTGCACCACAGAGAGGGTATAATGAGAATCAAATTCACAGCAGCAGTATTTTAGTTAAAAAATCTACGAGCACGCTTGTGCGGAGGCGCTGTACGTGTAAATCCTCCCCCGTACGCGTGCGGAGAAAACAGATGGAGGCACAAATCATGGTGAAAGAAAACAATTAACATCCGCTCATTACTTGTAAAAGAAACGCAGTCCAACACGCAGCGTCCACAAACTCCTCTCCCATCATTGTTTATGAAACGAGACGTGACGCGATTTGTCACCCACACCTTCCATTTTTCCTTTTTTTTTAAATCAAAAGTCCACGTCGTCAACTTGCAAGCGAGAATGAGAAAAGAGAAAAGGAAGTGTTGAGCGGGGAGAAGCCGAATAGTGCGGATGAGAAAGAGGCGGCCATCGAAAACACACAAGCGTTCAACTGCAAAGACTTTGCTTTTTCTAGTCGAGAATGCTGCGGAGAAGACGTTCAAAGACATTCGAGCCGCGGTGATGCTCTTGATTTGCCAACCTTGCCTGCAGCTCCATCAGCTCATGCGTGGTGCGCCGCATCGCCTCCTCGCGCATCATCTCCTTCTGCATCGTCCGCTCCGTAAGCTCCTGCAGCGCCGTCGTCGCGTTATTCTCGCGTTCCCGCAGCTCGCGGTTACGCTGCTCCGTCTGCTGTAGCACCGCCGCCCCCTGCTCCCGCTCCGTGTTGATGGCGTCCAGCAGGCGCTTCATCTTCAGCTTCTCATCCTGCTCCCGCTGCAGCTGCGCCTCGAGCTCGCGCTGCTTCTCCGTCTGAACGCCCAACTGATCCTTGTCTGCCTTGGCGAGGTCCTGGTATTTGTCCGGCAGCGTGCAGCACGGCTCAAGGCCAAGAGACTCCATCTGGTTTGTCAGTCGTGCACCGAGGGTGGCCAGGTACTGCAGCATCGCATTCTTCTCCAGTAGCATCTCATCCTTCAGCTCCAGCTCCGTGTCGCGCTCCTCCAGCTGCTCTTCAAAGAGAGCGCGATCCGTGGTGGGCGACTCGGGGTTGGACCGCTGCTGCGACTGCGAGACAAGCAGCTCGACCAGAAGCTTGCGGTTGTGCGAGCGCATCTGCCGCAGCACCTTCGCGTACTCCGCCAGCGGCACGGCCTCCACCGGCTGCGGGCGGGCCACCACGTCCGTTGGCGTTTCCCCTGCCGCCTGCAGCTGCGCTCTCAACTCGGCAATTAACTTCTGATCTTGCCCGTAGGCGGCGGCAGCCCTGGTGAGCTGCGTGTCAAGCTGCGCGATGAGGTCATCCCGCACGTCGATCTCCTGCTCCTTCAGCAGCAGCACGAGAGCCACGTCCGCGTTGCCAGACGTCAGCAACGCCTCTTCGGTGTGGCTGTCGTTGCTTGAACTGTCCGGGGTGGCGGACTCTGCCCGACTCAACCCGCCCTGCCGACTCGGCGGGCCTCCGCTCGCCGTCGCGCCATCCCGACCATCCCCGTCCCCGCTCGTGCCTTGGGCCGAGAGACTGATTGGGATGCCGTGCGAGAGCAGCGTGCGCTCCAGCTGCTGAATGCGCTGTACGAGGTTGCCCCGCTCGCGACTGACATCCGCGAGCTGACGGTTCAACTTCTGAATCATTTTCTTGTACGCCTTTTGCATCGCCTTCGTCTTTCCCCCGCTGCGGCCATCGCTGAAGTCGCCCACGGAGTCAAGAGCCGCGCCGCTGCTGCTGCGTCGACCACCGCCGTCCGCCGGGTTCGCACCGCTGCTGCCAATTCCACTCTCCACTCCATCCACGTCCTCCGCTAAGATGCGCTTGAGGGCCTCGGGTCCATCCAGCGTGTTGCGGCGCCGCGCGACGGCCTCGCGGATGCGCGCCTCGTTCACGCGCTTCACCTCCGCCTGGAGGTCGTCGCGCTGGCTGCGCAGCTCATCAATGTCGCTCTGCATGAGTAAGCGGAGGCTCTCGAGTTCCTCTGGGTCGACCAGCTCCGCCCGCTTCTCCCGCAGCACCTGCAGCTCCTCATTCGAGCTGTGCATCTCGACACCAGCTTGCACCAGCTTCTCGTGCAAAAGCTCCACCTCCTGCTGCAGGTGCGACACCTCCTCCATCCGATCGTGCGTCAGCATCGCAGCGCGGTCCAGCTGCGTGCGCAGATCCACCATCTTGTTGTAGTTCCGCTCCACCTCGCCCTGCAGCCGCGTCCGCATCTCCTCCACCTGCGAGACGTCGAGAAAGGTCTCGGGGAAGTCAACGGCGACACTGGCCTGCCCGCCGAGGCTGCGCACCTGCGCGGCGAGTGCGTCGATGGTGGCGTGCAGCCGCGCCGTGTCGTTGGCCCGCGAGGCCAGAATGGCGTCCTTCTCCGCGAGTTGCTGCAGCGCCTTCACGAGATCCTCGTTGGTGCCCCCACGTGCGCTGTCGAGCTTCTGCTGGAACTCATCGACGAGGCGCTCGCGTGCCAGCTTCATCTCCATCAGGCTCTTCGCCTCCTGGTGCTTCTGCTCCTTGATGAGCTGCGTGATCTCCTTTGAGTGGATCTCGTCCTGGTAGCCGATTTCCTCCTGCTGCTGATCCTGCAAGTTCTCAATCTCCGCCTGGTAGACCTCCTTCAAGTTGCGGATCTGCTGTTCGCTGGCGCCGGTGCTGGTGAGGTGCTCCAGCTCGGCGGTAAAGCGCTGCTCGAGGTCGCCGCGGTCGCGCTGGTAGCGCGCCAGCAGCTCCTGCCGCTCCGCGTCTCGGTTCGCAATCTGCACCTCCAGCGAGCTAATTCGCTCGTCCCGCTCACTCAACAAGCCCATTAACTTCTTTGACAGCTTCACGTAGTCCACCGTGACGGACACCTTCGCCTCCACCTTCACCGCCATCGCACGAAGGCCGAACTGCAGCGTGTTCGTCGTTTCGTAGAGGTGCTCGCTGCTCGGGCCCACCGTGAGGATGATGGAGGTGCGGCTGCGCCCGCCGATGGAGTCTTGAAGAATGCGCGTGAGCTTTGCGTTACGCCACGGCACGTGCTTGGTGCCGGCAGAGAGGGAGCTCACGACGTGACCGAGGGCCAGCAGGGAGGCGTTAATCGTCTTTGCCTCATCCTTGCGGATTGGGTCCGCGCTGGTGATCCCGGTCTTGCTGAAGCGCTCGTACCCGGCAAGGTCGATAAAGGTGATCTTGCCGCGCAGCTTGCCCTTGCCCGGGTCCTCCGGATCTTCGGAGCTGACGTAGACGACCATGGCGGTGTGCCCGCGGCTCGACTCGGCGTTCATCGCCGTCGACCCCACCACCCGCCGCGCGTTGCCCTCCACGTAGAAGCGCATAAAGTCCTTTGAGCTCGTCAGTGTGTGCGTCGTGCACCCCGTCAGCGACACGCCGGTGTCCTCGTCGTAGTGGATCTCAACCCGATCCCGGCCCTCGTGCACCATCAGGTCACCGAGGTGATCGCGGTAGATCTGCACAAACTGGCCTGTGACGGTGTAGATGCGCGTCGGGTCGTTCTCCTCGTCCTCGTGAATCTTGTCGAAGATGTACTTTGCAGCCCGGGGAATGATGCCGAGCTGCTGGGGGTCGGTGTTGCACATCGTGAACGACTTGCCCGTACCCGTCTGCCCGTAGCACATCAGCGCGGAGCAGAAGCCTTTGAAAGCGTGGTCGATGCAGGGCGTGGCGACGGTGTCGAAGATGTCTGCCTGCTCGGCGAGCGGGCCAAAGGTGCCGTCGTAGTCGTAGTGTCGCTCGTCCTTGACGACCACCCGCTTGTCCTCCAGCGTCACGAGGGCGTGGCCACCCTCCTTGAAGTCCTTCTTGATGGTGGGTCGCAGGCGGCAGTACACCAGGCAGCGAGAGAGGGCCTGGCCTTCTTCGTCGCCGTCCGCGTCGGCGGGAAACGCTGACTTGGACTTTCTCACCTTCTTGCGGTGCTTTGGCGAGCCTGCAGTGTTGTTGCTGCTGCTGCCGTAGGCAACGCTCGCGATCGTCGGCGATGCGCTCGTGGAGACGGAGGCGAGGTCGTCCAGGTCATCATCCGCGCTGGGCTGCGAGCCGCGGCCGCCGTCGGAGAGGCGCGTTGAGGGGCTGCCCGCCGCAGCTCCGGCGGTTGCAGATCTCATTAACATGACGCTCTCTCTCTGAAGGAGGTATTGGCAACAAAGAAAGCAAGAAAAAACGTGAAATAGAGAGAGAGAGATAAAGAGAAGAATAAATTATCTAGGTGCCAAACGTGTGAAAACAAAGGAGACAAAGTGAGGCGAAAATCAAGGTACCAACTAAAACTGTAACACCAATTCAGAATAAAGATGTGTGGCTGATTGCCGACAAAATAAAATAAAGCTATAGTGACTTCAAAGTGAACCACAAGCTCGGGAGAACAGACTGTGCTTTGGGAACGCCCAAGATAGTGAGATGAGGCAATTTTTATAAAGGTCTGGGTAAAAGCGCCGCGTGAAATGAAGAGAAGGGAAAAACAACCAGCAGGAAGAACGCGTACGATGAACACTTGCTCTTGCCTTTGTTGACGATGTATGTCGAAGCAATGATTAACTTTTATATCGCAAAGAGAAACAAAAAAGCAGAGGGGATGATTATCTAATAGTTCCAATAAATAGAGTAAGTGGTGGGTTTCTGCGTGAATTCTGCGTGTGCCTGCCTGCGTGCGTGCTGGCGTGTGTGTTGCCAGACGTGACAGTGCTGACGCTTCGAGATTAACTTTCACTGTTGAGTAGAAAACAAAAACTTTTTTTGCATGAGCAAATAAGTGAAAATTTGTATTGGCGTATGAGAGTTTGAGCGAAAAAGAGGGAATACAGAAAGGTGGTGTAACAAAGTTGTTATAAAACATTCAAAAAATGTCTTCCAAAAATTCTGCAGCTTGTCGCGCAACTTCATAGCAGTCATCTGACTTGATCCGAAGATCAACAAATACGAAAATAAAGTTTCTGTTTCTCTGAGAAGAGAGATATTGTCGGAATTGAAATTCTCTTGCTGTTTCAAATACCATTATAAGCAGGATAAACGAGGTGGTGCAGACACAAACACGTTTCTATTAATAGGTGCTTATATAATTGATAGGAAATGATGGGATGCACGCAATCTTGCAAAAGTTAAAAAAAAAAAAAGCGAGAAACAGAGCCGGTGTGAAAAGGGAGAAAAAAATGGTTGAACACCTCGTCGCTGCTGCACAACATGCGAGCCATGTACCGCGGTGATTCCTTTCAATTTCTAAACACCACCCTCTGCATTATTAGTGCTCTATTTCTCATCCTCATCCTCCCCCTCATCCTCCCCATCCGCCCCCTCCACCTCACTCCCCGTCGTGGAGCCGTTGGCATTCAATCGGCGCCGCTTCCGGCTACCCTGGACCTCCTGCTGCGTCCGGCGGATCGGCAAGGCTTCGTCGATCGCGCGGCCCCAATCCGGCGTGCCGGCGTCTCGCAGCGCCACGTACCGAATCAGCACGTCTACAACGTGATTGATCGTCAGCACTTTACACCGGTTGCCCAGCTCTACGCTTTCCTTGATCGGGAGCCGCGCCGTGCGAACGCCGTGACGCTGCGCCGCCGCATAGCTGAGACCTTTGTACTGATTGTGGTCCACAAAGGCACCGATGATGTAGGCGGTGTCGGGTTCAATCGTGTCGAGTACATCCGCCGCATCTGCGGTGAGAAAGACAACTTTGTCGCGTGGATAGAGGGTGCTCCAGTGCTGTGTCTGCGTCAGCTGGGGAGGGAAGCGATGAAAGCCCTCAAAGCCATCCAGCGCCTGAAGCACGTCGTGCTGCTTGTCTGCCTCATGCTCCGTGTCCTGCTCCTCCTTGCCAAGTAACGAAGTCATAACAGGGCGGAACGGGAAGCCAGCGCTGCGCAGGGAGCTGTAGCTAAACTTCACCTGGGACACCGTGCTCTTTGTGTCCGCCACCGTCATGCACCAAGAAAAGCTCAGATCGAAGACGAGGGCGGGGACTCGTGGGTCGGCGAGCTGTGTCTCGCACCGGTGGATCAGCGCAGCCTCGGCGCGCCGACGCGCCTCGTGCAGCTCCGCAGCCGCCGCCCGTCGTGCTTCTTTCTCCGCCTCCGTCAGCTGATCCCACTCCGCTTGCTGGGCGGCCTGCCGCGCAGCCGCGGTCGCTTTTTTACGTTCTTTTTTCTCCTGCTTCTTCTGCTTCCAGAAAGCGCGTTTCTCCTCCTCTGTCCACGACTTGCGGTTGCGGCGGTGCTCGACGGGCGTTTGGTGTGCAGAAGCCTCCGCTGGTGCACTCATGGCGGTGTTGTTGTTGTTGCTGTTGTTGTGAGATTGCTCCACGAAAGGTGGGGAAGAAGTGAGGCTCTTGGCATCGTCACTACGCGGACCATCCAAAGCGGCCGTGTCAGGTGTCGCAGACATTCGAAAAGAAACAATAAATTCTACACAATGTGGCGCGTACGTATGTTATGTTTTATTTAGGTGGAGAATGAGAAAGATGAAGAGGTAAGAGAAAAAGGACATGCTGCAAAACAAAGCGAAAAAGAACTCTAAGTGAACCTCGTAATATACGTAATAGAAAAAAAAAACCTGCCTTTGCACTAGGCTAAGAATGCCTGTTTGGCGATCACAATCAGATCAAATTGAAATTCTATAGAGCAGAGGCGTGAAGGACGTTCTTTTGCACTGACTGAGCAACGCTGTCTCTTACTTTATTTAACGACGCACATGGCATGCTGCAAATCTTTAAATGCAAGTACAGAAAGTGAGGACTGTTGTGTGAAAAACTTGGTTGATCCTCGTTAATTTTTTTTTTGTTTTCATTCACCTTTTTTTTTCATTGCTTACAGCTAAATAAAGTTACTACAAGTAGTAATTGCGGTTGAAATGCCCAAAGAATTCGTAGGTGATCAGAAGAGATCAAAAGGAAATAAAGACGTCCTACTGTCACGTACGACTACTTCATCGGACGATGCAAGCATCTCACAAGGAAAATTCTGTAGCCAGGCAAACTAGACGATGAGCTCTCCCCTCATTTGACAATTGCAGTACAAGAATTCAGGAAGAGAAAAAGGGGAACACAACATATGCGCAGTTAATTTGGAGAACCATAAAAACAACGGAGGAGAACACGAAACGGAACACCGAATTGAAGTGCTCAAAGGCCATTAAAAGAAAATGCTTTCCTCTAGAATTGATAAAAGCGAAAAGTGAAAGATTCTACAACAATGTAACGCTTTCACCTGAACGGTTAGGACAGAGAAAAAAAAAAGGTCTGCGACGGAGTGCCAAACGGCAGTGCCGGTCAAAAAAAATAAATTTTAATCCGCAAGGCAAACAAGTCCATTGTCGTTCGTCGTGTTAGGCCACGTCACGCATTCGCAACTTGCACAGAAGCGAAAAAAGAATTTTATTTTCACAGCGACATTTCAGAAACGTGTTTCTTAGCATCAACGTCGCTGAGCCTCCTCTGCGAAAGTCTGCAGCTGCCCTTAAAGTAACGCGTCTGCTCTGTGTTATTAGCGTCTCATCCTCATCTCCAGCTTTCCACCTGCTCCGTGGTCCACTTTCTCTTCTTCTTTTTTAACACACACAGTGCTTGCTGTCTTCTAGAGATTAAATGCTCGTGTACTGGATGTTGGGACGCACGCACGTGGTGCCGGAGAGGTGCGCGCCGAGGTCGGACGGGATCGTGATGATGGCACGGCCCGCCACACCCGCCTCCTCGCCCGCGCGCACCATAGCCTCGGCGACCAGTTCAGCCTTCCGCTCGCCCGTCGGCTGCGCCAAAAGGTCACCACGGCGGCCAGAGACCAACGCGCACACCGTCGGGCCGGCGCCGGACAGGAAGGCGTACACGGCACCCGCCTCACGCGCCGCCTTGGCGCACGCGTTGTAGTGCGGGTACAGCTTCGAGGAGCGCTGCTGCTCGTGCAGGCAGTCGCTCGCGTCCTTCAGCAGCCGCAGGTCGCCGGTGGAGAGGGCGAGGGTGAGGATGGCGGTGCCGGAGATGTTGTGGATGGCATCGCTGAGCGAGACCGTCTGCGGGATCAGCTCGCGCGTCACGTGCGTGCTCGCCTTCATCAGCTTGTGCGGCACAAAAAGAACAAGGGACAGGTTCGGCGGCGTGGGCACGCGGTACGTCATCACGCTACCGTCATCGCGCTTGTAGCCGAGCTGGATGCCGCCGTAGATGGCAGGGGCGGCGTTGTCCGGGTGGCCCTCGATGCGGGAGATCACAGACAGCAGCGCCTCGCTGTTCTGCGTCTCCATCGTGAGCCCGGAGAGGGTCATGCCAGCCACGAAGCCGGCCGCCGCAGCCGCGGACGACGAGCCGCAGCCGCAGCCGTACGGGATGTTGTTGTGCATCGTGAACTTCAGCGGCGGCATCGGCTTCTTGGCGTACTCCTCGAAAGCGATGCGGCAGGTCTGCACGATCATGTTGTCCTCGCCGCAGCTAATGTGCTCGCAGCCCTCCCCGGTGACCTCCATGGAGAACGCGTCCGCCACCTCCACGGTGAGCTCGATGAAGATCGACATGGCCATCCCCAGCGTGTCGTAGGCGGGGCCGAGGTTGGCCGTCGTGGCCGGCACGCGCAGGCTGACCTTCTTCGGCAGCTCAGTAGCAGCGGCAGCAGCAGTCGTCGCGGACATGGTGAGGGGAGTGGTGGAGTAGACGAGGTAAAATACTTAGTTATAAGAAAATGCGCTAGATGTCAACTGAAAAATTGAAAACACAAAATATATATATTGGAAGAAAGCTTATATACGTATTAGCTGGATGAGCAGGTTATCCCAATTCAAGGGTTTATCATAGAAGCATAAACACGCGCAAACAAAGAAAAGGGTTTTGGTCAATAATCAATGAGGAGAAACAGAAAGGTTTGGAAATAATAAAAAGAAAAAGAGGATAAGGTCTGACGAGAACATGAATTAACAAAAAGCTGCAGTAAAGCCGATTGCAAAACTCTTCAATTCAAATCAAACTACATCTCTTCTACTGTTAGCCGCTTCACTGGAGAAGATAACTATCTCAAAATACGGTACCAAAAGTAACGGCTTTTGCTGCATCCTTCCGTCGCAGCAGGCAGTCGTGTTGTTCTTCCTGGGTAACTCGCTTTTTTCGATGCAAAAATGACCTCATTTTACCTTGGAAGCAGTGCTCTGTTGCCCTTGACAAACAAACTTCGATCGTGACAAAAACGCTGGCATTAAAGTAACAGCTTTTTCTGATTCGGCTTGCGCTGCCACGAAGGATATCAGGAAAATTTGCTCACCAAATCCTTGTCTGTTCTGCAA
>MDUD01009745.1:3564-13673 GCA_002216565.1 Crithidia mellificae
CCGAGGGGGTAATGCTTTGATGTAATGTGGAGTGCCTCGTCAAAATACCCGCAGGAGGGGGCAAAAGTAAGAACATGTCAAGTTCACGCAAAATTATTCGTTAGAGGCGCCAAGAACAAATGGTTTAGAGTACATTGGGAAATATCAGCAAAGAGCAAAGTACGGCTTAACGGCGCAGTTTTTTTCCCCCAATCCTTGAGCAGAGCATTCCCTGCTTAATGAAACTACGCATTAACGTAGGGGAGGGAAGATCAGCATCGCTGTGAAATCAACTGTTCCTTACCCTAACGTCACGGCGAGCCTTGAACAATTCTCATGCTCTGTGCAAGTCAATGAATTCCAAAAGTCAAATAAATAAAAATAATCTAGTTTCACTAAATTTGAAATAACGGCAGCGCAATGCTTTCTTCTGATTATCAGTTTGTATTTTACGTTTTTGTTGTTCTGATGATAAAAGTTTTTTTTTCTTTTTTTCTGCGTGACAGCAGCACGTACATGTCATTTTTTAGGAATCACTGGGACTGTACGTCGAATACAGAAAAAAAGGGAGGTTGTATAGCTATAAGAGGTAAGGTAAAACAGACAATTCACTGAAACTCACGCACGAAGAAGGTAGCAAAAAAAAAAAAGAGAGCAAGCAACGAGGTGTGGAATCGTGCACGACAACACGTCGCGCTACCTCTTCAAAAGGAAGAAAGAAAGACCACAAAAAAACAATGGCTGGTATTTCTCAACGAGATATTAGAAACCAGAATACAAAAAGGCAGGGATAGCGCACTTTAAAACGAAGCCATTACTTTATCTACAAAAACGATAAGCTAACAAAAAAAAGGGAGAGAGAGAGCCAGCGTAGCTAAAAGAAAAGAGCAACATAATTTAAAAGAATAATTTTTTGTTTGTTTTTAAAAAGCCGTGCAACTTGTTCGCCATCACAGTCGCTGTACAAAATCCCTTTGTTTCGCAAGACGCGGGCCAAGGAAGGCGCGTAAACACAGCAACTGCTGGAAGCATGGACAAACAAACAAACAAAAAAATGCCTTGTGCAGCAACAACTCTTTCCGTCTCGCTAGTAATACAGATTGCTATAACAGTTGTAGCTGTTGAGGTAGGCTGGCGCCACGAACTTCTTGCTGTAGTACTCCTGCGAGGTAACGTTGATGAGCTGCAGCAGCCGGTCCAGGTGCGTCTTGATCACCTGACCGTCGCCATCGGGCAGCAGCGTGAAGTCGAGACCCACGTAGACAGGAAACTCTTGCTGCTCCACTTTCTTCCAGTCCACCTGCACCACCTCCTCATCGTCCTCCTCCGCCTCCTTGTTCGCGCCGCCGCCGAGCATCGCGTTGCCCACGTGCACGCCCGACACGTTGTGGAAGCGGCGCCAGCGGTTCTTGAAGTAGGCAATCTTCTTTGTGGCATCACCCGTTTCGAGAAACTTAATCGCCAGCAGCACGCAGGCGGCCATAATCTCTTTCCGGTTGTGCTTGCCCACCATGCCCTGCACCACCAGCCTTTCAAAGTACCAGTAGGCGTAGGCGACTGTGGTAAGATCAAGCAGGGAGTTGTCCTCTAGCGCGTAGACAAGCAACTCGTTCTTGATCTTGCGCAAGTGCGTCAGCTTAATCTCACGCACCTCCAGTTCAGGGTGCTGCACGTAGAAGTTGTGATTCAGATCCTTCTTGAGAATCTTCTTGTCCACAAACGAGATCATTGACACGCGGTACGAGGGCAGCGAAATCATCTTGCGCCGCCGCTCGCCGCCGGTGATGTTGCCCGTGTCCAGAAAGTACGCATTCGAGAAGGCCGGGTTGTTGCGGCTCTGCTTCCGCGCGAGAATCTTACGGTAGCTGCGCATATCGCCCTCGCCGCTGATGATGCCGCCCTTGTTGCGGCTGTGGTGGTGGTGGCGCCGCCGCGTGTTGGCCGAACTGCGCGAGCTGTCGCGGCTGCTGCGCGTGCTGTGACTTCGACTGCTGCTGCCGCGGCTGCGTCGGCTGGAGCTGCGGCTGTCGCGGGAGGCGGAGCTGGAGCGGCTGCGTAGGCGGCTGCTGCTGCCACGACGGCTGTGCGAGTCACTCGTCGAGCCCGTCTTGGTTGAAGACGTGGAGAGGGAGGAGGAGCGGGTGGAGCCGTCTGAGTCGGAAGAGGTGGAGCTGTCGTCGACGCTGGCCATCTCCGCGACGTGGCGGCGGTCGGCGTAGTTGCCGGCGAGGTAGCGGTTGTTCACGACGAAGTCTTGGTACTCGCCGTCTGCGTCGTGGTGCGCGACCGCGTCTGACGCGAGGCTGCTCGACGACGTCGTGGAGGACGAGGACGACGAGGAGGACGACGATGACGACGATCGCCCTTTGGAGGAGGAGGAGCTGCTGCTGGCGTTGGACTCGCCGCGGTAGGGCTGAATAACCTGATCCTCGCGGCCCAAGGCGGTCACTCGCGGCTCGAACTTGGTGAGAATGGTGCAGAGAGACATCGGAGTGGCGGCGGACTGCGCCCACCACGCCCGCCGCCGCTCCCGCTCGCGACGGCGCCGACGACGTGAACTTCGCCCCGACGAGGCCGAGGACGAAGACGAAGACGATGACGAAGACGATGTGGAGGAGGTGTGTGTGTGCGTGTGACTTGTGCTGGAGAGGTTGTGTGGTGTGCCACTCACGTCCGTCTCCGTCCCTGCTCCACCGCTTGGGTGCTTTGGCAAGCTCGGGTTGCCGCTGATGTTACTGCTGGTGGTGTTGTTGATGCTCTCAAACTTTGCGTGATGCGGATGGGGTGGTAGC
Source organism: Crithidia mellificae (assembly GCA_002216565.1). Taxonomy (NCBI): domain Eukaryota; phylum Euglenozoa; class Kinetoplastea; order Trypanosomatida; family Trypanosomatidae; genus Crithidia; species Crithidia mellificae. Next base: position 6,336 of record MDUD01009745.1, read on the forward strand.
GGCGCCTTTGAGATGAAGTTGCGCTGCTGCGAAGAGGACTGCTTTGATGACGAATGGGAGTTAGAGGACCTGCTTGGTGAGCTTGCGGAAGACGAGGAAGAAGACGACGACGATGATGACCGGCTCGACGCGCTACGCCGCGTTTGTTGCGGGGTGTCGCCGTACACCCACCGCAGCCGCACTCGTTGACCCTCTTTCTTGACGACTTGGCTAACATGGAGCGGCGGCTTGCCGGCCGCGGTGTGGTGCCGGTGCGTATTCGCATTCGCGCCTTGCAGCGCTGCCGCGGGTGCGGGGGAAAATATACCAGTCGTTTCAGCCCCTATACCACCACTACCACCGCCACCGCCAGACGCACCGGCAGCTCCGCCTGCACCGCCGTCCTGCCCGTCCGCCCCGGCAAGAGCCGAGCCGTTGGAGGCTGCGGTGCCCACAGCCGCGACACCGAACTGCGCGGAACCACCCATCACCGCGGCACCAGACGGCGTGCCGCTGTCGCGGCTCTGCCGCGAGCTGCCCTTTGTCTTCGCAGACGGCGACGACGCGGAGGATGGGGTGGAGGCCCGGCTGCTCTTGCCGCTGCTGTGTCGCTTGTGCTTCTTCCCAGGCTTCATCGTCGTTGTGAGCGACTTCAGAAACGTCTCCTGTCGGCGGTTGCGACGGGAAAAGTCGGTGGCGAAGGGCTGGCGGCGGCGGTGCTGCATCTGCTGCGGGGTGAGAGGCGAGGCCGCCTCCTGCAGGGAGCCGTGCGTCGGATACAGGTTGATCGCCGAGGCAACCGCTTTGACACCAGCAGCGCCAACAGCACCGATGCTCGAGTCCGTCCACATCTTTTTCTGCTCCGTTCTGTTGGCCGTACTTGCCGGCGTAACGGTGATTTTTGGTGGCGCTGCCAGCGCCGTATCCTTAACGTTTTTCCCCTTCTTCCTTCCCTGCCCTGAGTCGACCGACTCGGCGGGTGGCACGTGCACCACAAAATCGCTCACCACGCCTTCGTTTGAGTTGCGATTGCTGCCCGTCAGCGGACTCATTGCGTCCCGCACTGCCCGGTCCTCCTCCGTTTCTGCCGCCGAGTCCTCGCTGACGTCGCTGCCAGATGACGAGCGTGCGTCGTGAGCGCCAGACCTCGGCGAGCTCGCGCTGACCGGGCCGCGTAGCGGGTGTGGACGGATGTCTGTGGGGTTGATGCTGCTTAGAAAGGAGGCGGCGCGCTGCGCACCGCGTGCCTTCGCCGTGATGTACGGCCGGGCCGCCGCTAGAGGGGCAGCGGCAGCGGCAGGAGCACCGCTTGCCTCGCTCGTGCTGGAAGGTGTCGTGGCATTTCCATTCGCATCGGCGGCGGTGTTGATGCGCAGTGACGGGTGGAAGCAGAGGTGCGGAGAATTACGTGTGACCGCCGCGGCGTCCTCGCTGATCTTCAGCAAGTTACCGTTATTGTTGCTGTTGTTGTAGCCGCCAGCAACACTGGCCGTGAGGTTGGCTGCTGCTTTTGCTGCGGACGAGTTAATTACATCGCCGCGAGAGGCGGTGCTGTTGGGGTCCGTAGTAAGACTACGGGCGTCGGGTGGACGTGGGGAACGGGCTGTACGCGACGCCACTTTTGGAAACCGTCAGGTGCAATGCCTGAGTTAGAAAAAAAGAAAAGAATTAGGATCAGAGCAGAATAAACACAGAAGCAGGCAATTAGGAAGCAAAAAAAAAGGTGAAGCAACTATTATACGCCGTTAATCAATTTTGTTTTTGTTTCGGTGTGAGAGGTAAAAATGCAAAGAAACCTATGTGCCAATACCACTTAAGGCAGAGCTGTAAAAATTGCGATGAAAAGAAACGGTTCAGTCGTGGAGAAAACGAGGAGGTGGAGTGAAAGAAAGATGTCAAGTTTAAAGGTGAGATGTTTTGCAACACTGTGAGTCGAGAAAACGCTAAAAAAGCAAAGGTTCTCGGTTTTAGTCTTGCAACAATTGTTTAAAGTTGAGAGCTGCAAGTTGCCAACAAAGGTCAAGTAAAAGAAGATAGCTTTTTTTAAAGGTCTGCCCTGTGCCAATCACGACACTGCGTCAGCCTTTTTTCTTTTTCTGTAACCACAGGTACATCGTTGCTATCATACTTTCTGTCTTTATTGATTCGTTTTAAGGTATGATACGAGGCTGAAAAACGAGAAAGCATTCTGATCAAGGTGATTAACTTTTGATGTCTTACACAACACGTACGCCTCTCACAGAGGAGGCACATGGCAACAACAGCAACAGCAGCAGCAGCAGTGCGTCAGCCCAAGGCGGAGAGAGCGGCACGGAATTACGCGTAGTGGTAGTGGTGGTGCACGCGCTTCATAAGCGGAATCAAATCCTGTCCGCGGAAGCGGCCCAGTGCTCCCGCCGCGGCCATTATCTCGCTGTAGAACTCCACCTGGTCGCACGGCCCCGGCACGGCGCCGGTGCTTTTCACCGCAATGGACACCGGCACGGGCTCACAGCAGTGATCGCCAATGGCGAGCGGAGTGGAGTGGTCGGCAATGACCGCCATCGTTGCCCCGTCAGGCAGCGCCGCCCACAGCGCCGCCATCGCCTGCCCGGAGCGACGCAGCATCTCCAACTTCTGCGCGAGGCTCTTGTCATGCCCAGAGTCGTCGACGCCCTTCACGTGCACCACGACAAAGTTGTAGTGCGCGTCGATGGTGCGGCTCACGAGGTCGATCGGCGGTGCGGCGGCTGTGGTGCTGGCAGCCGCAACGGCGCGCGCGACGGCGGCGTCGTGCGTCGGCGGCGTCTCGATGCGGAGGGCGTGCAAGGCGGCACGGACCTTCACCATCAAGTCAGAGTGGTAGTCGCCGGTGGCGCCACGCAGGGAGGCTTCACCGGTTGGGTCGCACGCGACGCACACCTCGCCGCGCAGCCCGCAACAAATTCCAAGACCTTTGATGATGCAGGTAGGCGCCAGGATGAGCCCGCGCAGGCCGTGCCGCACCGCAAAGGTCGGCACCCACCCTTTCTTCGCCGCGCCGCGGAAGAGGATGAGGTTGGCAATGTTCTTGCGCGCCGTGGCGGGTGGTGCGCCAGACGCAGTAGCTGCAATTTCGCGGTTGTGCTGGCGGCGTGCCTCATTGACGGGATGCGCCTTGAGGCGTGCCGTCAGCGCCGCGGAGGCGGCCTCGACCAGGCGGCACGTGTAACACGCCGCGGCGTACTCGGGGTGGTCCGGCGGCACCGTGGGCGTGCAGTGCAGCAGCAGCCGGCCGTCCTTCAGCGGGTCCGTGCCGCTGATCTTGTCCGACAGCATACCCTGCACCGTCGTCGTGCCGTCGTCGTGCACGACGCGGCGGGCCCCACTCAGCGCCACCCCGCACCGGTGCTCCGTCGCGTACTGCACCTTGATCGTGTGCGGGTAGTCAAAGGCGACGCCGTCGAGGTCGCACGGCACCGCAGTGCCGTTCAAATCCGCGCAGAGCAGCGGCCCCTCGTGGGTGAAGTCGCGATCGCAGCGGCGGTGCGTCACGAACTGGTCGGACGCGGCGGTCGAGGTGACGGCCTGCGCCTCCAGCGCCGCATCCTCATCCCCACAGAGTCCCTCGGCGGGATCAGCGAAGGTGGCGAAGTTGCTCTTGAAGGCGACATCTTCGTCCTCCAGCTCCAGCCCGGCCCCAAGCGCCTCGTACGCGCCGCGGCCGCGGTAGTACGTCGTGGGCGGGTAGCCGAACATGCTGAGGTGCGCCGTGTCGCTGCCGCAGCTCTTGCCGGCCATGTAGGGGTCCATCAGCCCACTCACGCCGTGCTTCGCCACGACGTTGATGCCGGGCGTCACGTACGCGTTGTCGGTCGCACGCAGCGTGGCCGCCGTGGCCGCCTCGCGCGGCTCCACCGCCTCCACAGGCAGCACCGTCGCCGTCACAGGGAAGGACACACCACCGGGCCCTGCAGGCGCAGCAGCAGGCGAGGCAGCAGCAGGCGAGGTACTCACGGTGGCGCCAACTGCCGGCACCCCCGCCACCACCTCCAGCGGGGTGCGTCGGCCTAGCTCGCAGTACGTGTTGTCGCCGATGCCGTCAATGATGAAGAGCACCAGCGGCTTCGGAAAGAGCGGGGCGCCGTGGGCGGGCACAGGCGCGTCCAACTGCTTCGCCTCCACGGCCTTGTAGGCCAGCGTGGACGGCGGCCAGTACGCCTCCGGCAGCGCGTTCAACTCCCGCTGCATCGCCACCGCCGTGGGGCCGCTGTGGCCGCCGCGCATGTGCGCCGGCACGCCACCGTTGAAGCGTTCCCCGTACGCTTGCAGCATGGCCGCGGCGGAAAACCTGGGGATCAGCGCCGAGCTGCTGCGGGGTGAGGCGGCAGCCCAGTCGGCCGGATAGTGCTTCGTACGGAAGTACAGCGCTGCCGTCACCACCGCAGGAGGAGCCGCAGGGCTGGGGACGGGGATGGTGAGAGGAATGTCCGCCGCACGCTTGCGGTAACACGTGCTGGGGACCTCACAAACCTCCACCGCCGTCGGCACCGACGTGTAGGTGCCGTTTGCGATGTCCTCCAGGACGTCGAGCCACGCCTTCATCTTGTTCGAGACGGCGAAGAGCTCGCCCTCGACTTGCGCACAACCTGTCACATCACAGTCTGGCAGATTTAGCACGCAGGGCGAGCAGGCGACCTGCTCGGGTGGCAAATTGACAAAGAAGGGGTAGCGGTGGACGGTGCGGGCACGAGCGACGAAGACGGCCTCGGTGGCGTCGGCAAGCCAGTACGGATAGTTGTTCTCGCCGCGGAGCAGCGTGCCGTACACAAAGACGAGCGTGGGGAGCGACGGAGTCATTGTGCACTAAAGTACAATTGAAGAAGAACGTGCGCAAGTGAGAGATCAAGAAGTAAGGAATACAAGGAAAATGAAGAGCGAGAAGATATAACAACGGTCAAAGAAGGCTACCTCGGTCTATTTATTTAAGCGAGAGAGATAACAAAATTCAAGACAAAAACGATAAGGGTGCTGCTTAAGAAGCAGAGCAATAACGTTAGAAGGCTCGCTTCTGAGAGATTTTATTCTTATATGAGTGGAGAGATGAACCGATAGGTGAAAAAAATATGATCGGCAAATTAATAATGAAAAAAAAATTAAAATACGGTGTGCGAGAGAAGCGGGAATATAGAAGGGTGGGTTGTTGAAAAGCATATTCGAGAATTGACAGTAGACAGACAGCTTCCCCTGCAGCAACGCAGGTAATGTGATCTTCAAAACGTTTAGCCTTCGCGTTGATGTACACTTTAGACACCATCGTTGACAACGACGTTCATGACTTACGCGTTTCGTCTGCCTGCATTATGGATTTAAAAGCTCTGAATAAATGTGAGCTGCGCTAGCCGGCTAGAAAGCTAAATGCGTTTTTCAGCAACAATGTTGGCAACAGACTGCGCCGTGTCATCCCTTTTAATTTGTTTTTTGGAAGACTCATCTGCGCAGTCTTCGGCACTGCAACTCCCTTCGCCACTAACTTGCAAGTATCAGAGTCGGCGTCCTAGGCAACACAACATTTGCGTAATAGCATTTCATTTATTTTCATTTTGTTGTTTTGAAAAGTCAAGAGGAATTGTCAACGAAATAAACAAGACTAGATGAACAAAGGGGGAAAATTGCGAAAAACGATGAAAAACAATGCACCAGTTTGACGCTGGAAGAAACGATTGTTGACGGCGACGCACGCTGCACGCATCCGACGCCTTTGCAAATACAGAAATAATCAATAGTTCAGATAGGCCAGCAACAGAAGGACAATAAAAGGGGAGAGAAAAAAAAGCTGCAAATACGCGTTTACATTCACGGTTGCCGTTTCTTTTTGTTGTTGTTCGCTCGTTTGCAGCATCACCAACAATGAAACTGAGAAGAAAGCGGATGGGAGAGGCACAAGTTGTGCATTCGACCGCTGCTGCTCACGCAGCAGCATCCACCTTTTGTCTCTTAGCTTGCATGTTTTGTAATGTCCGACTACTGGTCCTCTGGATTGCGTCTAATTCTACCTTTGTCTGTCCCGCTACGTCAAAAATTGAAAAAGACACTAAATACAACCGCGCATGCCAAAGAATCGAAAAAGAAAAGGAGACGTATAAGATTATCCTTTCGGCTTTTTCCTGCACTGACAACGCTAGATTCGCTTGAAAATCAGGAAGGAAAACTGAGCTATAGCGAGAAGACAATGTAGAAAAAACAAAAACAGAAATATATATCTGGAAAAAAAAGAGGAAATTGTCGGCAACGGCGCCGATAGACTAGAAGAGAGACACATCTAGTAAGCCTGCTAAACTTTAAAACAGACACCACTCAACGCAAACGCAGCTGTTAAAACAGAAAAACAAAAGAAGAAAGAGAAGAGAAAAATGATCAAGATGGAAAAAGCTGGAGATACAAGAAAGTCGACATTTGTAATGGAACAGAAAGGTTAAAAAAGAAAGAAAAAACAGAGCGACAAAGGGTGGAGGCAAAAAAAAAGGAGACAATGCAAAAAGCGATGAAGAGAAACGGTAAGGATACGCAGCTTTTGCACCCACACTCCCAATGCGCAACGGAAGTGAGAGAGAAAGTGCTTTCACAGTTTTCTTGACCTACGTTCCTCATGGAGCGTGCGCACATGGCGGCTGCATTACATAAACAAACAGTCTAACAGAGAAAAAGAGGGAGAAAGAAGCTTACACGGAAAAAAAAGGGTGTTGCTCACCCATGCGATGTCTACTCAGCCTTCGGCTGCTCCGCCTCCTGCGCGGGCTCCGCACCCTCCGGCGGCGGCGTCGTCTGCGGCGTGTGCTTCTGGCTCGTCGTCGCGAGGTGGCGCTCGTTCAGCTGCTGCTGGCGCTCCAGCGCCTCGTTGGTCGCGCGGTCCTGCTCCTCCTTCTCCTTGCGCGCCTTCTCCTCCCGCTCCTTGCGCTCCTTCTCGTACTCGTCCTCGTCTACAATGTCGTAGTTCTTCTCCAGCTGCTCCAGCACCTTCTTGCGCTTCTCCTCGAGCTCCCGCTCCTCGGCCTCCTTCTGCAGGCGGCGCTGCTCCTCCAGCCGCTCCCGCTCCTCGGCGGCCGCCTTGCGCTTCTCCTCCAGCAGCTGCTCCTTCTTCTTTGCCTCCTGCTTGCTCTCCTCGCGGCGCGCCTCGATCTTCTTGCGCAGCTCCTCCTGCTCCTTCTCACGCTTCTGCCTCAGCTCCTCCTGGGCCTCCTTGCTGCGACGCTTGATCTCTTCTGCCTCCTTGTTGCCCTTCTGTTTTAGCTCCTCCTTCTTCTTCTGCGCCTCCTCGCGCTGCTTCCGGACCGCCTCGGCGCGCTGCTTCTCCTCCTCCTCGCGCTGCTTCTTCAAGGCGTCCATCTCCTCCTGCTTCGC
>MDUD01009746.1:6488-19127 GCA_002216565.1 Crithidia mellificae
TTCTTCTCCTCTTCTTCCTATCTTGCTCTCTCATCTGGTAATTTTTTTTTAATTCAGTACTAGCTAGAAAAAAATCAAATTAGGTGCCTGAAATCTGCCAGGCTTTTATACACTTTTATACCTCTATCTTGCCATAGATTTCGGCGCGTTTCCACAGTCTTCTTTTTCTGCGTAGAATTGTGCGTTTTAAGATACAAAAGGACTGCGAAAACGTAGCAATTGCGTGCCGAGTCAAACAGACACACAACTCTCTTTCTGTAATATTTGGCAGCTTATCACTTTATCCTTTCAATTTTCAAATTGCTTCTCTACGCCACTGTCTTTCACCAGTTTCCTGCAATCTGGTCCAACCACACATATCCTTCTTTATTTTTTTTTTCCTAATTGCGTTCCCCCCAACAACATTACTTTTATCATCAAAAAGCTTCCTAGCCAGCTCCTTCTATTTTTTTTTCCCTTGCCCTCTTGTTTCAGGTAGTTTCTATATATATTATTTTCGTTGCTTTAACTATTTGCGGCCCCACTATTAGGTGCTTTGCTCCAATCTTTTTTTTTCTTTACTTCCTATTTTTTTCCCCCTTATATTTTTTTTCGTTTTACCGAACGTCAATTCTGAGGAAATGCGCGCAACGTCAGTGCTTTCCGAAGGCTATCTGCAACGGCCCAACTCACATTCAAAGCGATCAAACTTGTTCGTAAGTTGGAATGATGATGTCGAGATGGGATCGGTGCGCGGCTTTGCCACCGCCACGGACGTAACAATCTGCGATCCTAAGACAGAGCCCGTCGTCGTGCCCTTTGAACGCAAGTCCTTGCCACCGCACCACCACCGCACAGAGGTGGACTTCATCGCTAATGACGAGTTGACGTGGGAGTCGTGGTACAACGATTTAAAGGACAGCTTCTGGCAGGCCTTCGGCTCCACCTCGCGCTTTCAGCTCATGCTGGAGCTCACCAAGACCGATGCCATGTCACGCAAAGGCTCTTACGTGCTCAGCTTCTGCTCCGTCTGCACCGTCGTGTGCGTCTCCGTTGTCATGCTCACGATTCTCTCCAGTTTCGCCATTGTGGGGCTGCGCATGGCGGAGAACAACTACGGCCCAGTTGACCTGATCATGCGGACTGGTGGCTTCGCGGCGTCGGCCGTGTCGCTCAATTACACCAGGGTGGCTGAAATTGTTGACACGGCTTTACCGCCTGCGTACAGGCAGCACTCCTACCGCATCGACTTTGCTGGTTGGGCTCGAAAGCAGTCCATGTGCGCGCTGCCCGACAACACGGTTCAGTCTTTGTGGTACGAGCCCACGACGAGGGCGGCGTCGTGGAACGGCACGCGTCTGCTCTGTCAGGCGACGTGTGTGTCGAGCTACTGCACGGGCAACGTGGAGCGGACGGAGTTGATGGTGCTGGACCCCGACTCCGACCCTGTCTTTTCAGAAGGTGAGGGCAGGCCGATTGGCAAGACCTTGAAGGGTCTCCCGGCGGGCAGCGTGATCGTCTCCACCTCACTCGCCACCTCGCTGAAGCTCAAAGTTGGCGACCGTGTGGTGATCAACAGCGTCATCGACACCGATCTACGCCACGTCTTCTTCAAGGTGGTGGACTGGGGCGGTGCTAACATCAACGCGCTGCTCTCCGTGCGGGTCGGCGCCGTCATCGACGACGACGAGTTCCCCGGCAAAAACAACGATTACTTTGTGCTCTTCTCACCGACTCGCTTCACGAATCTCGTGCTTGATGGACTCTCACCGACGGTGCCGGAGGCGTCACGTGCGGCGGCGCGGCTGGCTCGCCCGCCAGAGTACGCCACCCGCGTGCTCTTTCACATGCCGGATCGCGAGCGAAGGGAAGCCTACATGCAGTCTAGTTTTCGCGCCATCCGCTCCCGCGTGCGCGACTGGGGTGCACCCATCACCGAGAAGATTGGCGCCAACCAGATCACGATGACGACGCCGCTGCTCTCCTTTCTCAGCACAATGCAGTTCTTCTCGTCGTTTGTCGGGCTTATCATCTCCATCATCATCCTCGCCCTCAGCATCATCAGCGCCATCCTCATCTACACGCTGCTCTCCATCGGTGTGGAGACGAAGACGTACGAGCTTGGCATCCACCGCATGATTGGCTTCAACCGCTCGCACCTCGTCCTGCTCGTCTTCACCAACACGTACGCCTTCACGCTGCCGGCGTGGCTGTTTGGCTTGGTCGCGGGCCAATTTGGCTACTGGATTGTGCGGGCGTTCATCGTGCACTACGCCGCCGTGCCGCTGGGGCTGGGCGTGTCAGGCTCGGCCATCGGCTGGGCCACCCTAGCCGGCCTCGGCGTGCCGTTCATCGCCGCGCTGCTGCCCATTCGCGCCCTCATTTCCATGGCACTACCTGACGCCCTCGACACCGCACGCGGCCGCGGCACCGGCGTCGTGTACCGCATCCAACGCGGCCGCTCGCGTGAGACGGACGTTCTCCTCTTCGGCATCGGCTTCCTCGGCGCGCTGAGCGGGTTTGCCATGTACTCCTTCTTCCCCACAAGCCTCATCACGCTGAACTACTCTCTCATGTTCTACATCCTCTTTCTTGTGCTGCTGGGGATGCTGGGTGGGCTGGTGATGCTCGCCACGAACTTCGAGCGAGTGATGGAGACGATGACGCGTTACCTCTTTCTCTTTTGGGAGCCCGCTGCGGTGCGGTCGATGGTGTCGAAGAGCCTCTCCGCGCACCGCCGCCGCAATCAGCAGACCACCGTCATGTACGCCCTCTCCGTCGGCTTCCTCGTCTTCATTACGGTCGCCTTCAACATCGAGATCGCGTCGCTCAAGTTTTCCAAAGAGCGCAGTCGCGGCACGAGCGTTATGGTCTCCTTCAGTCGCGCCTCGCGCCCGCACATGGGCTTCACCCCGTTTTACGCGCAGGGCACCACGACGCTGGCGGACGGCACATCGTACGCGTACGACGCCACCCCCCTCCACCCGGAGAACGCCCTCGGCATGACTAGCACGAGCAGCGGCTTCTTCTTCGCCGACTACGTGACGCTGGAGCAGGACTTGTTGGCAGCGCTGGGAAGCGACGTGGTGCACGGCATGACCTACCGCATGGCGTCCCCCGTGGGCGGCAACCTCTTTCCGGTGTCGCAGATCCGCATGAAGACGTTTGGGCTGAAGGAGAACTACGGCCTCAACTTGAACCCTGTCCCACCCAACTTTTACGACGTGGTAAGTAGCCAGTTTGTGAAGGTGAACAAGTACGACACGGCGGTGGGACGCTACGGGCTCACGGGTGGCTTGTACGCCGCCTCGGCGGCGGAGAGCGTTGTGATTGCGACGACGACCAACCGCGTCTTTGCGCTGCGAAACTTCTCCGACCAGTTTCTCTTCGAAACTCGCGTGCGGGCTTTCATGCGTGGGGTGAACAACTCCGAGGCGGTGCTCACGGGTCCCACGACGCGCGTGCAGCTCAAAGCCGGCCGCGCCGTGGCGGTGATGGACAGCTCGCCTGTCTTTCTCATGACCAAATTCCCGAACAACATGGGCGAGGTACTCCTGTCGCTGCCCTCGGCGCTGCGGCACACCGGCATCCCGTACCTGAGCTGCAACGTCCTCTCGGTCAACTCCATCTTTCTGCGTGTGCCGTCGCCGGCGCACTACGAGGCCGTGAAGAGCTACCTGCGGCAGTGGCTGTCGCGCAAGGACATCGGCTACACGCTGCGCGACATGACGACTGCCGTGGAGGACATCGAGACGGTCGACACCATCTTTACTGTCTTCTTTGTTGTGACGCAGATCGTGATCATGCTCATCTGCTTCTTTTCGCTCATGAGCAGCATGACGGCAAACGTGCTGGACTCCTCGAAAGAGATTGGCGTGCTGTTGTGCCTTGGCATGTCGCGCATGCAGGTGTACCGCGTGTACGTCTGGGAGGCGTTCCTGCTCGTGGTGTCTTCTGGTACGCTGGGGCTATTGGTGGGGATGGCGCTCGCGGAGACAATGTTGCTGCAGAGCTCGCTCTTTACACAGCTCACGATTCCGTTTCCGTTCCCGTACGTCCAGCTCTGCATTGTCCTCGTCATGGGCTTTGCGTCGGCGCTGGCGGCAAGTATAAGTCCCGTCATGTATCTCCTCAACCTCCCCTCCATCACGCACATTCTGCGCCGTGTGATCTAATCGCGGTGACGGAGTACATGATGTGCATTTTTTTGTTGTTGTTGCTTCGTTTCGTAACATTCTCATGGCAATGCTTTAATTTTACCTTTTAGAAACCTTTTCCGGTGCTGTTGTTTCGAATCTAAACCTTTTGTGAAGACGAATAATAGCTGAGTTGAGAAGCAAACTAAGCTCTCTTCCGCCACTTACTTACCCGAAAAGCGTCCTTTGTTTAGAGCACAGGGTTTTTCTTTTAATAATACAAACGCCACTTTGATGACGTGATAAAATTAGTGTACCGTCTTTCTGTGATTGTTTGACTTTCTTTGTCACACAGTAAATTTATAGCTAGTTTTATCGCTCTTTTCTTCAATGTTTTTGGGGTTGTCTAGGATGGATTTGTTGCTTTTTTTTTTTTTTGAGAAGTATATTAACACATTTCATAAATAATATGAAAATGCGCACTATGCGTGCTGCAGTCTCAGGAGTTCGGCCTGATCCGCAGAACAATGTTGGCAAATCGGTTGCACAATTAAGAAGGAGAATTTTACGAGTAGCCTTTTCCTGGATCAAGTCTCACCAAAAAAAAAAATCATAATGATGCTCTGACGTTTTTGCAATGGTAGTCAAAGATAAGTGAGCTCTTACCTGCACCTGTACGTACCAGATGCCTTTCTACGCACTTCAGCTTCCGCAGCGAGTCTGTGTGTTGTCGACTTATTCCTTTCGTTACAGGCTTTCCACTTTAATCAAGTAATTTTAGTTTGGTTGCGTCCTTAATCACCACCAATAAAAAAAAAAACATGGAAAAAAAAAAAGCCCCCTTTTTTCGATGTGCTTTCGTTCTTGTGCAGCTTTAGACATATCAGCGTTCTGGCACGGGAGCGCCATCGACGGTGTTTTCATATACCTTTAGAATCAAAAAGGTGCGTTCCTTGTGTTCAATGAGCAAGCGCATATCTCCAGCATGAAGAGGAATGAAACAGAGCATTTGAGAAAAAAAAGGGGTTTACTTGCGGCGGAAGTAGACACTCTTTCACAAAGAAGCAACGTTAGCTGTCAATTCTTCTAATCAACGACCTCCTCCTCTTTCCTTTCTCTTCTCTTCCACCGTACTATATGCACATACTCGTAATTTTGTCACATTGCCACAAGTAATTTTTCTATATAAGCTTCTTTAAGCATTGGTTTCCTCATTTTCTGTTCTTTCTCTCTCCAAGTTTAAGTTTATTCTATTTGGTGTCTAGGCAAGTATACTCTGCAACCTCCCTTCTGTTTCCCCCCTTAATTTGTATTACAAAACGGTTGTTGTAGCAGCTCTTGCTCGAAGTTTCTCTTCTGTGTACTTCCCGACTCTAGTGGCTTCTCTATTTTCTCCATTTCATCTGTTTCTTTCTTTTTTTCCCCTTTGTCTGAGGAAATTCTAGTGTACAAAAGATAAGCTAAGCTAGCATTTTCTTTTTCTTCCATTAAAGCGGTCGGTAGCGCTTTTAAAGGTGTCAGAAAATTTTTTTTTCCAGTTGCCGTTGTACGCCCCTCGCAACGCTTTACCTCACCGCATCTTGTTTTCCTCTCTTTTTGACTTACGGCTTGAATTACTTTAGTTTCTTGTTTTCTTTCCTGTCCCAATCGCCGTGCAAATTATTTCTTGTCACTCGCTTGAGTGCCGTGGAACAACACATTGAAGTAGTTGACGAATTGCAAGCTGGTTCACACCTTTTTATTTTTTTTTACTATTAGTTTCATCTCCTCTAAATTATTATCATTTGTGTTTTTCTATCAGCTGCTTGTTTTATTCCTAATTGAGCCGACTCCCCGTTACTGACGCCTATTATACAACTATATAAAAGTATTTTTTCTTTCACCAGGACCAGAGTTTCTGCTGAGTTTAGCCCCCGTGCTAAGGACAAAAACGCAGCACACTCCAAGAGAGAAAGAGTCAATCTCATTCCCTCTTTCTTACCGCACGCAACGCAGCATGTCATCGCAAGAGGATCTCAGTGCATTTCCTGAATATCGACATCCTTTTAATTCCACCGGCCGCTCTCCTCTTTCTGAGTCCATGATGCCCAACTCGGTTCTCGGGATCATGGACGGCCCGGACGGTTCCAGCGAAGGCGTGCGCGCTGGTGTGCTCGGCGGTTCCCCGATGACCGGCTCGTCAGACAAGCCTGTGCCGGCAAAAATTCGAACAGGGACGGTGTTGGAAGATGATTCATTGCCGTCATCGGACAACAGCCCCCTTGGCGGGCCAAAGCCGATGGTGCAGCGCAATCGCCGTCTTGCGGTGGACCTCGCTTACGACGACACCACGTCCTCGCTGTGGGTTCGCACGAAGCGGCTCTTCGGCAACTTGTGGAACTCGTTGAAGATGATTCGCCTCTTTCTCTCCCTTGCCTGGACGGACATCAAGACGCGGACGTGCAGCTACTGCCTCGGCTTCTTCTCCGTGCTTGTCGTGGTGCTGCTGTGCGTGCTGATGATCTCGCTGCTGACGAACATGCCTATTCTCTTCCTGCGCCTGTCAGAGGCGGCGCGTGGCGAGTACGACCTGCGCATCGGCCCAGGTGGTGTGATGACGGCGGCAACCTCTGTCAACTACACGACGATCAAAGAACTTTTTCCGTCCTCCGACGCGGCCTACGGACTGCACGCGCCGCGCATCGTGGACACCTTCAACGCACAAAAAGTAAGCACGTGTGTCAACAAGACGGCATCGACGCTGTGGTACGCTCTGGACGGGACGATGTGCCGCAGCGAGGGCAGCTGCATGAGCCAGTGCTCCACGACGGCCTGGACGCCCGTAAACCTGGTTGCGATCGACACCGCGGCGGAGCAGCGCATGGGCTTCGGCACGTCGTACAAGCAGCGTGCGCCGAAAGAGGGCGAGGTGATTCTCTCGCACCGCGCCGCGCTGCTGATGGGCGGTGTCACGGTGGGCACCGAAGTCGCGCTCTATGGAGATGCGCGGGCCAACTTGGAGGAGCCGTTTTCGCACTTCACCGGCTCCGAGTCGACGGACGTCATCATGCTCTTCACGGTCATCGCCGTGATGGATCCCGACGACCACAAGTTCCCCTACCTTACCTCCTTTGCCGTCGTGAACTTCGCCACCTACCTGAAAGATGTAGCGAAGGGGCTGCGGCCGGACACTCCGAACGCGACGGTGGCCGTCGTCGCCAACACAAACCCGAACGACTGTGCCTCCTTCGTGTACTTTATCATGGAGCCCGACACACGGCTGCGCGCGTACCGCTCTACCAGCTACAACACCATTCGCCGCCACGTCGTGGCCTGGGCCTCCGGCATTTTGTCGCCGCTCGGCTTCATGCAGATTGACCGCCAGACGCCGCAGCTGTGGGGCCTGTGGTCAACACGCATGATGAGCGTCTTTCTCGGCCTTATCATCTCCGTCATCCTGCTCGCCCTTGCGTTTCTCAGCATCGTGCTCATCTACACCTTGCTCACCGTCGGCGTGGAGACGAAGACGTACGAGCTTGGCATCCAGCGCATGGTCGGCTTCACCAAGGAGAACTTGGTCATTTCGGTTTTGACAAACGCCTACTCGTTTACCATTCCGGCGTGGCTTCTCGGCCTCGCCGCCGGCCAGGCTGTCTACATTGGTGTGCGGCAGCTTTTCATTCAGCTCATCTCCGTGACGCTGCCGCTCGGCATCACCGGCGCGTCTGCTGGGTGGGCCACGCTGGCCGGCCTCGGCATTCCGATTGTGGCCTCGTTCTTCCCCATCCTCGCCCTGGTCACGCAGCAGCTGCCCGACGCCCTCAACACGTCGCGCGGCCGCAGCGTTGGTGTCAAATTTCAAATCCGCCGCAACGACTCTTCGCAGCTGAACGGGACCATGTTCGGCCTCGGCATCCTTCTCTTCGTCTTTGGCTTCCTCATCTACTTTCTGTTTCCGACCGGTTTGATCGCCATGAACCTCAGCCTCATCTTCTACATCTTCTTCGCGGTGCTCATTGGCCTGCTCGCCGGCTTTGTGCTCCTCGCCCTCAACTTTGAGCGCGTCTGCCAGGTCTGCATCTCGTACCTGCTGCTGTTCTGGGAGAGCAAGGCGGTCTTCTCCTTCATGCAGAAGAGCCTGTCGGCGCACCGCAGCCGCAACCGCAAGACGACGCTCATGTACTCCCTATCCCTCGCCTTCGTGATCTTCATCACGGTGGCCGTGCAAATTGAGCTCACCTCCTTCCAGTACTCGGCGCGGCAGAAGCTGGGCTGTGACGTGCTCGTGTCTACCGGCTCGCTGACGCTGCGCGAGTACTGGGCGGTGGAGGAGTTCCTCGACAGCTACATTCAAGCCAAGATCATCACAGGCTACACGTACGAGTACACCACGCCCGAGATGAGCCGGCGTCGCAGTGAATCCCTTGACTCCCTTGGTCGTTACCGGAGCTCCTCCCCCGCGGTCACCCCTCTCCCGCCCAACTACTATGACGTGCTCGGGTCGTCTTTCCTGCTCGTCGATGCGGTGGATCCGCTGGTGAAGCAGTACGGGCTGATGCAATCTCTCTACACCGACGCGGGTATGCACCGCAGCATCCTGTCGTCCGGCGCCGCCAAGTACCTCGGTGTGGGCAACGCGGAAGGTGTCCTGCTCTACAGTGCAACGTACGACGTGAACCGGACGGCGGAGACGACGGCGAGCTTTGCCATTCCCGCTCGCCCGGTGGCCACGATGGACCTGACCCCGGTGCAGAGCATGTCCAAGTACTCCTCCGACTCTACGCCCCTGATTGTGTCGATTCCCGGCCTCTTCTACCAGATCAACGACTCCGACACCAGTGCGATGGAGGGTGTGATTTCGAACATCCGTCTGCGTGTGCGACGGACTAACACCTACAAGGCCGTCGGCGACGCCCTGACGTCTATCTTGTCGGAGCTGGGCCACACCGCCGACATCACCACCATTACAGACCAGACGGAGGACATGGCGACGGCGAACGACATTCTGAACATCTTTTTCATTATGGCGGAGCTGATGATTCTCGTCATCTGTTTTTTCTCGCTCATGAGCAGCATGACGACGAACGTGTTAAACTCATCGAAGGAGATTGGCGTGCTGCTGTGCATGGGCATGACGCGGTTTCAGATCTACCGCGTGTACATCTGGGAAGCGTTCATCCTGGTGGTGTCGTCAGGTGTTGTCGGGCTTATTGTGGGCGTCATTGTCGCGTACACGATGCTGCTGCAGCAGATTCTGTTTGCGCAAATCTCCTTTCCGTTCCCCTTCCCGTACGTCCAACTGTGCATTGTCGTGGCCGTTGGTCTCGTCTCGGCGCTGGCGTCGAGCATCAGCCCCGTCGCTTACCTTCTTGGGTTGCCGTCCGTGACGCACATCCTGCGTCGCTCCATCACGTAAGCAGGACAGAATGGCACAAGAAAAAAAACCCAGAGCTAGCGAAATTCCCCGATTCTCGGTGCTACCGACGCAGCAGTGCTTACATAACATATTTTTTTTTTCTGTCTTCTCTTACGTTTTTAGAATTGTTATTATAATTTTTATTTCTTTCGACTTGCGACAGTTTTGCTGTCGACCTGCTTTTTTTTCTACGTTCAGATTCTGCTGCTGACTTCTGTTTTCTTTAATTCTGTTTTCCTTTCCCTTCGTTTTTCTTTGTTTCAGTTTCCTTTTATCTTTGGTTTTCTTCTCTAGATTCTTAATTTATTGTGTGCTAATTTGCTCTTTAATGAATTTTCTTAAGTGTTGCTTTTTGGGGTTCCTCCAAGTGACGATGTAAGACTCTGTGGAGCGTTGTAGACTAGCACGTCGCACTTTGCCCAAAAGATAACAACTATGACCATTGACGTTAAAATATTTAAAAGCAATTGAACCAAAACTTAACACCGTGTATCTCCTTTCCCTCTTGTTTTTTTTTTCCTTGTAGAAAGTGAATTCCAAATCAAAGTGATTTCTACCCCGGCTTGCTTTTCAGCTGCCACACTGTCGTCCTTTTTTTTCTCTCAAAGAATTTGTGGTTGATACAAACAGAAAAAGGTGCCCTTGATTTTTGTTTCTTTTCCGGTGACACGTGACTCTCCTGTTCCTCTCCTTTTTTTTTCTTTTTCTTGCCCAGTAAGGAGAGAAAATTTTCTAACTTTAATACAAGGTCGCGCAAATTATTCTGATGTCTTGCAAACGCAGACGCAGCTGCTTCGCATTGCTACTCTCTCAGGAGTCCTGATCGAAACTTCATCTCTTGCATCTGCACCACAACCACCTCTTCCACCCTTTTTTTCTTTCATTTTTGTATCTTTTTCCTAAATCACCTGCACGCTAGTATAAATTAAAATAAGTGCGCTCACTTTTATACGCACACACTAGCATCAATTAATTTAATCCAATCTAAGTTCGTATCTCTCCACCCCGCTTAATTCTTCTAAATTTAGTGTTTTGGTTCCTTTTCTTTTCTTTCTTTAACTTCTTTTGAATTCGATCAGTGCCGTCAACGTAAGAATCTTTTTTTAAATTTAATATCAATTTTTAAGCAATCTCTGACAAATCAGCAACGCAAAGTTGCGTGGTGCCTTTTTTGTAGTATATATATACCGCCTCATCTTTTCTTACTTGTACCCCGCAGCTTTTAGCCCGCGGCACTTTTTTATTTCCTTCTTTTTTTTTCTTGACCCTCTTTAACTTTAAATTTGTTTACGTTTTAACTTCCACCTTTCTCCCATGCTTTAATGTCTAAGCTGTTTAAACTGGCTATCCCTTTTATAAACTAAATCAACCAACAAAAGTCAGAGCACACAGCCTATCGATCAAACACAATTCCTCAACTTTTCTAACGGACACAGGTCACAGACAAACATATATAAATTTTGTTCCTACTGTACGCTTTAGGACGAGGAGGAGGGCATAAAAATAAGTTGCTCGGATCCAAGCTCCTACCGCGTACATTTTCCTTGTTTTTGGTTCTCTTATTCCAATACCTTGTAGCTTTTTCGGAAAAAAAACAAAATTTTCCAGCTTGTTGTTAATGCTGTCATAACCACGACTACTATTATTATTATTATTATTATTACCACTACGTCTGACGTGTCCACTAAATCCTTGAAAAATAATATTTGTCCTGCAAATGCCATGAAAGCGAAAACGGCTTTGGAGAAGACCAAACCACTGTGGCAGAGCTGGAAGCCGGCAAGGAGGCTTTGCGTGACGGTTTTTTTTTCCTCTCTTTTATAAACCGGAATTTCTTGGAAACGTAGAAGCTGGGTGCTTTTTTCACGAGCTAAGAGGCAATTGCTGGTGTATTATACTTTCATTTTTGATAGTCGTAGTATGCGTGTTAACCTCACACTCAGCAATGTTCTGGTTGTATGTAGCTCACTCGCATTATTTTTCCTTGCCTCAACATCTCGCTCTGTTTCTCTCTGTTTCTCACTCCTCTTTTTTTGTAAAGGTTAACTCTGAAAAACTTGTCAGGTACCCATTCTTTTGCCTACATACTACACATATACAACAGTACCTGCTCACCTCCCACACGAAGAAAAGTTGCAGCATCAGCAAGACAATCCTAATAAAACGAATTATGGCAGAGACGTCGACGGCTGCGCGTGCCCTGCTGGGCAAGAAAGGTGCAGTGTTTATGGGCGATAAGTTTATCGAGCTTGACGATCCTGCTGCCGTGACGCTGGAGGATTTGTGCGAGTCTTTTGGCACCCCGTGGGAGAGCGGCATGCACGTCCGCCAACGATCGACGGGAAGGGTGGTGGCCACACTGCCTTTTGAGCCTCTCCCGCCTCTTTCGGAGGTGGCCGATGTTGTGGTGAGAGCGGATGATGCCTTGAATGCGGCGGCCATGGCCGCAGACGCTGGACTGGCTCAAGAGGAAGAGGTTGGTGGTAGCAGCAGCGCCAAGAGCGAGGATGTGACAGAAGAAAAAACCACCCTGACGAGTAGCGGCGGTCTTGCGGAAAACTCAAATGATGCAGAGGAAGAGGAAGAAGACGAGGGCTCGTATGCGGTGATCTACGACCTCGTCAACTCGAACGCACCGGAGGTGGATGAGGTGACGGCGACGCTGGCCGGTCCACTCGGCGCCAACCTTCGTGGCATCCCGGGCATTGAGGAAACGATGCGGCAGCTGGTGGAGTTGGGCGCGGCGGAGCTCTTGACGGCGGAGCCGCTCTCCGCCGTTCACGCTAAGCGGGAGTACAGCCCAGCGGAGGCACCGGGGCTGCTCCGACGCATTGTCTACCCGGCCGCGCAGTACTCGCCCTACCGCGCCGAGCGCGACCCGGTGAGCGACGGCAAGCATGCACTCTTCCGCAGCACCGCAGCGAGCGTGTCCGCGGCCTCGCCGACGAGTGCGGTGGTGGCGGGGTCGCACCGGATGACCGCGATGGCGTACGCGGGGGAAGGTGGGCCCTACACGAGCTACCTTGACAGCTACGCGCTCGGGGAGCAGATGGAGGTGCCACAGATGCCACCACCGACAAGTGTGCGCAAGTCGTCCTTAATTGTTCCGCTCACAAACGATGAACAACA
>MDUD01009752.1:0-29913 GCA_002216565.1 Crithidia mellificae
TCAAAGTGGACGCCGTCCTTGCTCACGGCGAGGCACTGATGTTCGTAAATGGCATCTGGGTTACTCGGCGTCGGCGCGTCCAAGACGAAGTGGCCGGTGTAGAACATGTACATCTTGCCATCAAAGGTCACGGAGGAGCCGGAGAAGCACCCGTCGCGGTCGCACGCGTCGCCCGGGGCGAGGGCGGTCTTTTCATGCTTCCAGTGGACGAGGTCTTTGCTTGTCATGTGGCCCCAGTGCATCGGACCCCAGTCCGCGCTGTACGGGTGATACTGGTAGAAGACGTGGTAGCGGTCGCGAAAGTAGACGAGCCCGTTCGGGTCGTTCATCCAGCCTGTGTAAGGCGCGAGGTGGTAGTCCGGGTACCAAGTAGTGTTTGTGGAGGACTGCCAGCGGGCGAGGGCAACTTTGTCCGCGGCGGCGAGGCGCTCCGCGTGAGTGTCGCGTGGGCGGTACCGTGGCGCATCCTGCGTTACTGGTGAGTGCGTCGCCATCGCGGTGAAACTAAAAGCTCAAAAGGGTAATAATAAGATAGACAACAGAAGGAGAATTAACGAAGTTGAAAAGTGATCTTTTCTTGCTTTATTTTCGCCTTATTGTTTTTGACAAATAGTCAAGTAAAGGAGATAGGAAGAAAAAGGGGAAAAAAACAGTGCAGTGTTTGTGGAGTCAGAATCAAAGATGTTTTATGTTGGCAACTCCCAAAACGCGAGCGAAAAGGGTCGAATCGTTTCGGGTAAGGAAAGATAAACGTAAATTGTATTGTCAGAAAACTACAATGAAAAAAACTCAGTCAAGCCGTACTGAAGAAAAGAAAAACCGGAAGAGATAAGTAGACTCTGAAACGCAATCACCAATAAATGAGCGTCTCAACACACAAGAGAGAGAGAGAAATGGAGAATAAAAGAAATCAAAAGGGGAAGAGTATAGTACCTGAGAAATAAATGCGTATTAAAGAGGAGAAAAGAAAGTAAAGCAAGGTCACTTGTCAACGCAATTAAGCCTATACAGCTCACGACACAAAAAGGTATACCGTAGTCGGAGGAGAAAAGACAAACGCTGATTAGACACAAGAATTAACGGAGTGAAAAAAGGATCAAAGGAAAGATGACGGACACGTTGCGAGAGCTAGCCCTGAGAAGTGAAAGTGCTGTATATAACTATATTATCTTTGCTGTGAGTGAGTGTGAAGGAAAAGTGTTCGCTTGGGTGCTATTGGTTGGTGTGTATGTGTGTGTGGTGTGTGGTATGTGTGCTAGCGGCCCTTCGTTTGTAAGGAAGTCACCGACTGCTGGGAAAAGGGATAAAACAGTAAAGCAATAAAGACGTTGCTATAGATTCAATATTGTGTGTGTGTGTGTGTGTGGTGTGTGGTAAGTGGTATGTGTAAGAGTCGTGTTGTGTATGTCAAAAAAAATATGGCCTCGTTCAGAAAACTAGCCAAGTATTTTATAATGTTTTCTTTTACAGCAAAAAGAGAATTTAATTTTACTGTCAAGCTCCCTGTTACTGGTCAAAGAAAACAAGGTTATAATTTCGGCTCAAGACAACCAGAAATTTTATACTTTCTAATAGGCAATTATATAAGAGACTCGCAAAAAGTCTACCAGATTTGGTCAAACTAACCGCCTACTTTTAAATAACGACAAAATAAAAAGAAAATTGCTAAGCTGCACGTTGAAAATACGGTGAACGGTATAGAAGATGTGGTTGTAGTACAAGGCAAGAGGAGGAATACAAGAAATTAGAGCAATTCAATGCAGATATTTCATTCGTTTCCTTTTTCCATTAAATAAGTCGTTTTATAAAAGTCGCTGTCAAAGGCATTCAGATTCCATCAAAAGCCAATCGGTTGCTACATACTTGATCAGTGAGGAAAAAAGAACCAACTGAACTACTCGAAGTAACAATTCAAAAACAGTCAACGCCTTTTTCTTCATCACATGGCATGAAAAAGAAAAGGTCTATAAGAAGACACGTACCCTGCAATTTTGCACGCCATTAGACTCAACCGAGCCATAGATCTAATAATTTGAAGAAAAAAGCCAAGCCTGCTGGGGTACAAGCCTTAAACATCCCCTAGCCTATTTTACCTTTTTTTTTTTTGCTTTAGTGAAATAGGTATCTGAATGTGATGCTGGCAAGTGTTAAARGTGTAAAGCAGCGGCCTGCTAATGAAACAGCGTAACAGCAACTTGCGCAGACGAGAGAACAGCGACAAAAAAAAAAGTACAACCTTTTTAACTGCAATCAAACAAAGATTTCACCCTGGACTTTTGTTTTCGAGAGAAGGAAAAGTCTCATTTTAATGGGTAAAACGAAAGCACAGAGGCGGCATTTTTAAAGGAAGATGACTTGGCACTACTTCACAGTAGCTGCAGGTTCAACCTCCTCTTTGCTCGTCCTCTTTCTGCGTGCTTCTTCGCCCTGACTACTTCTCCATTTTTACCGCCCACGCGCCTGCGGCAGCGGTGGCAGCGGCATCTCCGCAAAGAATGGCGACACGTTTGGAAAGTTGCGCGTCTGGAAGGCAAACACCTTGTAGCTCTGCCCCATCTCCTCCTCATCCATCAGTCGTCGGTAGTTCTGCAGAATCTTCATCGCGCTCTTCGTCTCCTCCTCCTTGATCACGTGCGCAAGCCGGATATCAATGCCGTTTTCGAGCAGGAAGTCGTGCTGCGTCATTACCGGAAACCACTTGAGGTGCCGCCGCGCCACCTCCAGTCGCTCCAGCGCCCACCTCAGCTGGCGAAAGCTCACCCAGCAGGACAGGTCCACCTCACCCGGAGAAAGCAACGGGTCAACGAAGCGGTGGCCACGAATGCCGCGCAGGGTGCTGTGCATGTGCTCATCCTTGCCGTAGTCGATCAGCAAGCAGGCCGCCTTCTGGCAGTCGATCATCTTCTTCATGAGCGTCTCCATGGTCTGCATGCCCACCGTGTTCACCTCGTAGCAGTCGCCAATCTTGCCGTGGTTGCGCACTTCGTCGGGGATGAGGTAGGCGGACATGGACCCGGACGGCGCGTGCACAAGCCGGAAGTGCGCCTCCGTCGCCGGGTCGGTGTCCACCTCCACACACGTCTCCACCCAGCCTCGCTCGGTGTAGCGAAACTGCGCGACGGGCAGCGCGTCAAAGTACTCGTTTGCGATGAAGATGGTCGGCTCAAGCGAGAAGGGCAGCGACTCGAGGTCCATCCACCACTTGATCTTGCCCTGCGCGGTTTGAAACTCCGCAAGAGCCTGCTTCTGCTCCTCCCGCCGCGCCGCGCCGACCTCGACGAGGTGAATCTGCAGGAAGTGCAGCAGGTGCGGGTTGGAGTACTGAATCTGCTTCAGCATCGTTTTCATGAGCGTACCACGGCCCGGTCCCATCTCGACCAGGTGCAGCACACGCGGCGTGCCCATCTTCTGCCACGCGTCCATCACCCACGCCGCGAGGACATCGCCAAAGAACGGAATCTCCGCCGCGGTGAGGAAATCGGCCTTCTCGCTACCAATCACGTGCTTCTTCGCCGCGTAGTAGCCAAAGTTCGGGTGGGTCAGGCAATCCTTGATGTACTGCGACATCGGGTAGTACCCCTGGGCAATGATCTTGTTAATTAGCTCCGTGCAGAGGGGGGTCTTGAACTCTTTCTTGTTCGCCGAGTTGACGGTGGCGCGGTCTGGGGTGGACAGGTCACTGGCGTGCAGGTTCATCGCCAGCCGCGGGGCCGTGGGACGCATTAACCCGGCGCGGTAATTAGGCAGAGGCGTCGCGCGGCACCGCAGGAGTGGGTGTGCGGGCGACATCGCGGGAGCCGCCGAAAGAGACGACGGCGGCACCGTCGTGGAACTTGTGGACGCAGAAGCAGCAGTCGCAACAGACACACTCGACCGTGTGGCTGCGCAGTTCTGCGACCTGAGCAAAGGAAGCGAAAGACGCCGCATGTCTTTTTTTTCTCTTTCTGTTCTTGACAGGGTCTTTCTTTTCTACACTTTTCGAGGTAAAAATTTCGGTGATCGAAGTTTTGTGGTAAAGATGGTGGTGGTGGTGGTGGTGGTGTATTGGGAGAAAGAGTAGATTTAGAGTGGGAAGCCAAAAAATAAAAGGAAGCGAAGCCACAAGAAACTCTAAAAAACGGTATTTTACATGGATGCTTGAGACAAAAAATAATTGCTCTCGTGCTGACGTCATGGAAGATGGTTCTGCCGCTGGACGTTATTCTACATTAAACAATAACGTGACTAAGTGTCCCATTTTGAGCGGCAAGTTTGTAACGTCCCTCATTGTTTTTCGTGTCCTAGCATTTGGTGTGATAAGCAAAACAAACGGATCCGCAAAGCTACAAGAAAATCCCTTTAAAACCGAATCAGACCGTAAACGCCTTAGCTCAACTTTTGCTAAAAAGAATAATTATCTTTTTCATCACATTCTCGTCCCTTTTTCTCTTAAAGAGGCACTACATCCTCAACGTCCTCGTGCGAGTCGTCAAGGCGGCGCCGCTGCGGTCGCCGCAGCTCTCCCTCGCAGGTCTCTGCACACGGCGGGGTTGCCTCCACGTTGTTCGCTGCGTTGTCCGTTTCCGTCACAGATGCGCGCGGTGAAACAGCCGCCTTGAGACTCATCGTTGATGCCTCAGCGGTTGGGTGAGTACTAGAAAAACAGAAGGTGGTCGGCGTCGGTGGTGCAGACGAGCGAGTTGTCATGTCCAGCCGCTTAGACTGGCTCACTCTCTTACCCGGCTGCACCACCACCGCACGTGCAGAAGGAGCCACCGGTGCGTTCATGTCGCCGCTAAGAACCGCAGTATCATCATCAGCCTTACCACTCTTGTTGTTCGTGCTGTTGCGGTTCACCTCGGTGTGCGGCGGAGCGGTGGGGGCAGGCGGCTGCACCTCTAGCGGCACCACGTCCTCCACTACATCGCTGTTGCTCGAAGTAGAGCGACCGTGGTGTGGCCGAGTCGCCGTCGTCGGTGCGTACCACGGCGCCGCCTCCATTGCCTCCGCCGCCGCTACGCCACTGCGGGTGTGCGCCAGCTCCAGCGGCTCCACGTCCTCGTAACTCCTCGCCTGGGTGTCGGTGCTGTTGTCCACGTCTGCAACGCTGCTGCGGCTCCCACCAAAACTTGGCGCGCAAAACGCACTGCCACGGCTATCACCGTCGATGCCCTCCCCTCGTACGCGCGCCTCGTTCGAACCAGCAACAGCGCCGACTCGATTTGTCATGTCGTTGTAGTTGCTGTTCGCTGGGGGCGGCATGTCCCGTACATCAAACTCCATATTGCCCTCCATCTCCTCCAGTGGCGCATTCACGGTCACGTCCGCCACGCCACACGTCAAAACAGCAGAAGGCGGGGTGGTGACGGTACCGCTGTTGTGGTGGTTCATGCCGCTCTGAAGACCCGCGGCGCTCGCGAGCGGTCCGCCGTGTTGCGTCCACGGGTCGGGCAACGCGGTGAAGGAGGTGGGCGTGGCCGGCATGGAAGCCCCAGGAGCCACCGTGGCACCGCCGTAGCCACCCACAAATCCACTGCTGCCATTTGGCCCCGTGTAGAGAGTGCCAATCGGGATGGAGTACGGCGAGACGCTTCCGTCGTGTGAAAAAGCGTCGTCCGACACGGAGACGGGGCTGAGAAGCGAGGAAGATGAAGTGGTGGAGTCCGATGCGCTCGTGGACCCTGAAGTGGATGGCCGCGACGGTGACTGGGGCGTGGAGGGGGCTGACGTCGCTGAAGGTTGAGTCGCACGTTGGGAAGGTCGTGGTCCGGTGACAATTGCGTTTTCTGTGGTTTGGGTAACCGCGTCTCCCACCAAACGGCTATTCTGATCTGCAACGCGACGCACGGGCGGGCCCATTGGCTGCTCCATGGACACGGTTGTCCTGGCGGCCAATGATGCAGCTGGCTGGGAAGTTGAAGCTTGTGTCATGTTCTGGACTTCCTGCGGAGAGAAAGTGCGTTTAAGCTGCGCCACAATCGTACTGCTGCTGTGGCTGTTTTTGTTGACATCTTCGTCGCTCTCCCCCTTTAATGCGGAGGGGAAGATCGGCGACGCGTCGTGCGGTGGCGGTAGCGGCTCGACATCCTCGATAATAGAAGAGCAATGTCCGTGAAAGCCGCCGTGCCTCCTCGCACCACCGACGCCGCGGCCGCTGCCGGCAGTCTGTCGACCAGGGCTCACAGCACTAGCATCGTCACCGTCCTTGATCACTCCCCCCACGACAGTTTCCACTGTTGTGGTCGAAGAAGGCTGTCGTTGGTTAAAGCGACTCCCTGTCGCGTTTCGCGTCGAGCGTGGGCTTGGGCCCTCTTCCACAACAGCAGCGTCCGCCCCCACCGTGGTGGGCATGAGCAGTAGTGGCTTCAGTCGACGCAGCAACACGCTTCGCTGGCCGCCTCCACCCGACCCTGCGGAGGTTCGCCAGACCAGGTCGGCGAGCATCGCCCGCATCGTGGCCGCTGCGTCGCTCATCGACGGCGTAAACGGACTTCCCTGCGGATCATCTGCGCCGAACAAGTCGTCTTGGTGCTCGACGGGGCAGACACAGATGCAGTGTGGCCACCGCTCAGGCCCCACTGCCCGCGCGGGATCCGACAACGGCGATTGCCCGTGGCTCCCATCACCCCTCAGTGGCGAGTTCTGACGAGAAGCATGGCTCGACGCCTCCGCAGACGCCGCACCAACCCTCAACTCCCCTGTGCTGCACACCAAACACTTCGACCCGTAGAGGCACGAGAGCACCAGCGCGCTCATGTAGCCGTGCGGGCTGAAGTACGAGACCGGGTCGACGCGGGCAAGGGTGTACGCCGCGATGTTCACCGTGCACGGCCAATCCCGTTCGGCCCAGACCTGCGGCGCGTCGTCGAGGACGGCAATACTGCGCGGTTTTGGGAGGCGGGCGAGCACGTTCCACCACGGCGGCGCACGCCACGCGCGTTGACTGCAGCGCAGGGCGTCGGCGTCGAGAACGCACTGGAGGACGCGCAGGGTGGATTTGTGGCAGCGCGCGATGCGCTCGGCGATAGAGGCGGTGGTGGTGGTAACCATCGTAGTGGAGGTGGTAGTAGTAGACGTACTGTTGCTGTTGCTGCTATAAGAGGGTGATTCATGGGCCGTAGAATTTTGCAGGGAAGACGGGTGCTGCAGCTGTTGTTGCTTGACACTTGGATGCTCGTCAGTAGATGTGCATGACGTGGCGTACGCTGCGGTGCCGCCTCTACCCGCACTTGTATTTGCAAAGGGTGTGGGCTCCTCAGAACTCACAAAGGACAGCGCACTCAGCATCTCGTCCGCCGTCACAATGCACGACCGCGCGTCAGGGAAAAGAATGCGGTGCGGGTCCAGCACGTTCCGCAGAATCGCCTCCGTGCGGCTCCGCGTCGACTTCGTCACCAACACCACCGGAATGTTCCACTGCACCGCCGTTCGGTAGAGAAACTGACGAACGCCAGGCCGCACGTACACGAGATCGGAGTAGACGCCAGCACGAGGCGCGTCGGCGGCTGCCTTGCACTCACTATTCGACGACATGCCAGTTCCTCCACTCCAACCCTTCGTGGCGTTACCTCCAGCAGGAGTGGAACTTTCGTGCGCTTTGATCGACGCGTACAGTGCTCCTGCGGCGTAGGTGACCGCACCGCATTCCTCATAGTGCAGGGTGCCCAGACTCTCTCGCTGTGCAGCGGTGCGATGCAAGAAGGCGTGCAGCAAGCCCTCGCCGCCACTGCCCTCCGTCTTCACGTCCACGCCTGCTGCGGTGTGCACGGCATCTTTCGCCGAAGTCGAGGAAGCGAACGACGACGCGGAGGGTTGACTTGCCGGGGTGCGCACGGACGATGAACACGGACGTCCACGTGAGGGCTGCGCATGGGCAGACCAACGAACCTCCTCGCGAGCGCCACTCTCATACGGTTTTCCACCGGTGCTATTGCTCTCGTCATCGCTGCTACAACAAGTTGTGCCGGTCAACCGCGCGTGGTACAGCACCTCCTCCAGCGTCAGCGCAGGCGCGTCATTGCGGCCCATGCGAAACGGCGGTGCGGCAAAGCGCGCTGACGAGAACCGTCGGTGCCGCCCTGCGTGCCGCGACAACGGCGAGTGCATCAGCAGACACGGATTGACCGCACCCGCCTTACCCTCCGCTGCGGCCACGGCACGGTTGAGATGTAGCAAATGCCGCTGGCGCTCTGCCAAGGTGCGAACGGTCACGACGTTGTCCACTAAGGTGCGGTCCATGTCCACCAAAATCGCCTTCTCCTCACGCAGGTGTCGCCACAACGGCGCGACGTAGTGCGTAAAGCTCGTCACGACGTACACGGTTCGCTGGACCACCTCGCGAGGTGAGGACGGCAAGACCGGGAAGACGTTTGGCGAGTTCCCCTCACGCTCCTCCGCTGCGCTGCGGGTGTTGTGGCTTCGATGGCTCCTCGACGCACTTGTCGGCCGTCCGCTGCGCGCGAAGGAACTGTGAGACGCACTACCTTGCGAGGGTGCGTGCAGTCCTCCCTTGTCTCTCGTGCCCTCCTGCCTTCTGCGCTTCTTACATGCACGCCCGTTGTGGTCGTCACTGCCCACCTCATCATCCTCCGCCTCCTCCTCCTCCTCAGCCTCGTCCTGCATCTGAGTCCACGTCCGTGGCTCCAGAGTAATGGCGGCGATAGGGCGGCCATGCACGTGGTCGACCAGCAGCGCATCGAGGCAGCGAGAGCGGGCCAGGCGGAACTCGCTCTTTAGCAGCTCGCAGCGCCACTGCTTCTCATCGTTTGCGGGCAGCGAGGGCCACCGCCACGCGTGCGTTGGGGCACTGCCAGTGCCACTGTAGCCCCCGCTCCTGTTGGCGTCCAGGAAAGACCCGCCAGAGGAGGCGCTGCCCGCTCCTGCGTTGTTGCGGCCTGCGCCGTGCTTTGATGGACTCGTGTGATTCGGGTTGGAGCGTGACTCCGCGTGGAAGGCTAATTTCGTATCCTTCCCTTGCTGTTGGTGCGGCTGCGCTGAGGAAGGTAACGTGGGGGAGGCGGAGAGAGGCGGCAGCGGCGGCGGCAGGGTCAGCGAGCTCTCGCTCATCTCTACCACAGCTCCTGCACTGCCGTCTGCCGCACCGCCGTTCACGCTGCCGCTGTAGTTGTTCGCACAGTGCCGGGGTTGGCCGTCACGTTGCATCACTGCTGCGTTTCCCTGTGACCACTGCACCGTGCCGTAGGTGCCGAGGTGCTGATGGCGATCAAACGTGAAGGGGCAACGCTCGTCGTGCGACAGAGTGCCGGTGGGTACCGGAAACGTGCAGCCGTGCATCGCAGCAGCAGAGGCAGTCAGCGCCCACGTATTGACGGTGGTCAACGCACCGTTCATCGCGGTCAAGGGCGATGCCCCGTGAAACGCGCTGTTACTGTTGCTTGGATTCGACGTGTTGACGCCACCAGAGCATCCTCCGGATTTCTCTTCGCCTGCTGCCCCACTTACCGCTGGTGTGGAAGTCGGGGACGAGTTGGCGGGGGAGGAATGCGGCGGCGGAGGACAGCGCTGATGCAGAATGTCGTGGTAGCCCGTGTGCGCGCGACTCTCGCGTACGGCGCACACCACCACCTCGGTGGCCGCGTGCAGCGCCTCAAACAGTAGCTCTTTGCCTCGCGCGTTGACAGTCATGACGGGCGTAAAGAAGGGAAAGCTGCCGTCGTCCTCGTAGGCCTCGTTCTCCTCCTCCTCCTCCTCACTCTCTTCATCACCTGAAAGAGAGTCTTCCGTTACCACCGACTGCTGACTTGCGCTGTCGCTGAATAATTTGCCGTCTGCGCCATGCTGCGCCGCCTCCACTCTCTCCTCTTTTTTCCTCTTCGTCTCCGCCTTCATCTGTCGGCGCCCCTCACGACGTGCACGCTTCGCCTCCGCTGCTTTCTTTGCCCGTTCTTTGCGTTGCTGCGCTGCTAGAAAGGCTTCGTCCGCCAGCTCTATCGTGCCAGCTGCATAGTTCAACAGCTTCAGCGGTAGTCGAATCATTCCAGTTCGACCCCGTGATCCACTTCTCTCGTGCCCTCCGTTGCTGCTGTTGCGGCTCTCGTCGTCGACCTCGTTGCTGTCTGAGGTGGCGGAGGAAGAGCGGCAGTCCTCCGCGCGGCCACCTTCACTCGAAATGTGACGGTGGCGATCCGGCAGCGAGGAGGACTTTGCTTCCGTCGCCGCTGCCGCAGGGTTCGACGGCGTTTGCAAACGTTGTTGCCCCCGCGCCGGCTCTGCAGCACGTGCTTCTTCATCCGCTTCCGTTGCGCACGTGTCATCACTGATATCAGCCCTATTTGTAGCATTCGCCTCTTTCACATCCGCACCGGTGCGCAGCCACGAAGGATCGATGTACTCGCTTCGATCCTGTCCTCGCAGGGACCAGAACTGCAATCGGCTGTACAGCTCCGCCGCAAACGCCAGATCCCCCTCCGTCGGCTCCACCGGGGAAGAAGGGGCGGAGGAGTCGAACGGTGGGTACGCGGGAGAGAAACTTTCTTTGCCGCTCTCTTCAGCAAAAGCTTCTCCGCAACGTACCGTCGTTGCGTGGGCGTAGCTTTTTGGGCTGCGTTGCCTCCTCCGCTCTTGTTCGTTGGAGATGGCGGCCTCTTCTTCATCTCCCTGCACGTCCTCCACAAAGGCGCCAGAGGTAGCGGTGGGTGGTGCGTGGCGGCCACGCAATGCCTCACTCCCTCCCTCCCTTTCCTCTTCAGGCAGATCAGCTCGCTTTGGGCGTGCATTCATTTCTTCAGACTCTTCTTCCTTCTTCATGTTCGTAATGCTCTCATCTCCATCGTCTTCCCCATCGTTGGCCGGCCTGGGCGAAGGCGGCGACGGCGTCGTCCGCGCTGCGGCAGCGTGAAGAGGATCGGCCATGTGAAAAAAGTGTGACGCCGCGGCTGCCCGGGCGGCTGAGTTCTGCATGGCCGAGAGTGCTGAGGTGAGGCGCTGCTGCTCCGATGTCGATTCCACTTCGTTCTGACTGTTCCTGTTGCCCTTCTGGTGGTGATGGCGGTAGTGATCGTCATTCATGCTTGTACGACGCTCCTGCCCACTACTCGGTGGCAGTAAGACCTGCTGTTCAAAGTACGACAGCGGAAAGTCATCGTAGATCGTTGTGTCGGTGAAGGTGTTCGACATGCTGTCTCTTGTCTTGGCAAGCGCCTCTGCTGCCTTCAAGGAGGACGGAAAGGCACTCTCGCGTGGCGTGGAGCTAGGCAAAGAAACGTCTCCTCGCTGCTCGTTTGCCTGCGGAGTTGGTGCGGCGGCAGATCGAAACTCCCCTGCCCCACTGTTCTCGCTATTGACGCTGTCGTTGGTGCCTCTCTCGCTCGTGCCCCGCACACAACTGCACAGCACCGAATACATGACTACGTAGAGAGGCTCTTCCGTCGATTCCTCCTCCTCTTCCTCAACTCCATCGTCCTCTTCATTAAAACTTTCACCAGCGCCGCGTTGCCCAGCTCGATACCGGGAGTGAGCCACATTCGGCATCTGCTCGTCTTTGTTTGCATCGCTGTGGTGACTGCCGTCGCCGCCGTCGTCGTTGTCCGTTGTGGGAAAGCTTCGCCGCTCGTTGGTTGCCGGCGTGGCGGGTGACCCAATCAACGACACACCGCGTCCGGCAGGAGAGGCTGCACCTCCTGATGACCCAACGAGAGCTGCTGCGGCTGCTGCTAATGCCGCTGTGTCATTCCGCTGGGACTCGTCTCCACCTCGCGCGGCACCCGCTGCGTCAAGTCGACGCTGACTCTGTGCGTGCGGCGATGTCAGCTCGAGCGGCGGTGGCGCGCGAGCCCGCCCACTCGAGCCGGTGTGCAGGCGAGTATGGAACGCGAGCGGGGTGAGGTGCAAGGGGCTGTGCACGGATGCATTGAGCGACGCCTCCGCGGGGTCAGCTGCGTAAAACGGCTCCAGGGTAGAAGTGGAGGGCACCAAGGAGGCGTAAGCACCCGGAGACACTCGAGTAGGCACGGGTGAAGGAGAAACGTTCAGCTGCTGCTGCTGTTGTAGGAAAGATTGCGGTGAGCAGCCCAGGCTGCTCTCCGACGGCAGCGAACCGCGCATCTCATGCAGACTTGCCCCTTCTGCCCCACTAAGAGGAATCGACGAAGGCGGCTGCGGCGAGGTGTCGCGAGTGCCGGCAGCTCGGGAAGTGCGCAGCGGGGCTGCCGGCAGCGGCGGCATCACTGCGGCCTCTGCAAAGCCGCTGTTCACCTGCAAGTCCGTCGCATCGGCGGAAACGAAAGGCGGCGGCGTCGCGTGCGGGCCGGGCAGAGCCGCCTGACGCATGTGGCGATTCCAGCGGCGCGCAGCAGCGGCAGCCGCAGCGGCAGATGATGAAGCCGTGGAAGATGCGGTGGAGTTGGTGCTGGCCGCTCCGGACACTGGTGGCCGCAGCACCGGCGCCACGTGTGGGTACGTCGATGTCTCCTGCACGCCAGCGCTTGTTGGGCTCGCAGGTGGCACCGCACTCGCTGAAGGAAAAATGTACCTTTTTTCAGTCAATGGGGCCTGCGCAGGGAGCTCCGTGTCCGCGGAAGTCCGCAGCGTGTTCTCCAGCGACGCGGCAAGTCCCGTCTGCGTCCCCGCGGATGCCTGCTCTGGTCTTGTCTCGCGCTCCAAGCTGCGTAGAGCCGTGCTTTCTGTGCTCGCGTTGCGCTGCAAACGCCGCGCATCTAACGCGGTCAGGGCGGTGATGCCCACATGCGTGCGGGGCGCTGGCGACGGCGGCGGGGGCGGCAGCGGCGGCGACGCACCCAAACCGGCAGCGCCGCTGCAGCGGAGATCGACACTTTTGTGTGTGCTGACAAGATCCGTCTCTTCGCTGCTCACAGGAGGTGCGGCAGAGACGTGTTCACTGGAGTGGAGAGAGGTTGTGCTCTCTTCCTCCTTTCCGCTACTTTCCTGCGCCGCGGGTACTGTATTAGGATTGTACGTGTCTGTTTCTACCTGAGTCTCCTCATCGTCCCTTTCTTCGCTCCCAGTAAAGTTTAGAGGTCGGCGTGTCTGCCGCCCGCTGGCACCTCCATTCACGCGCGGCGAAGTCGATTGCGTGCCTTGCCAGGTGGGATGTTGGACAACGGTCTCCACAACCGACTCCGCACTTTCCGGTCTGCGTGTCCCCGTGCTGTCGGCGCTCATGTTCAGCTGGGCATTCATCTCTCCTTGCGCGTCGCTCAGACCCTCCTGCGGCTGCTTCCGCTGCTGCTGCTGGTGGTGGTGGTGGTGAGAATAGTGTTGAGAAGTGTGTGGACTCGGGTATGGATGCTGGTCAGGTGTGTCTCTGCTGAGCTCGCCGTTCTCAGCCCCTTCGTCATCCTCGGTCTCTTCGTCGCTCAGCAGTACCTCGCGAATGAGCGCCTCGGTGTCGCGGCAGCGCACAAAGATAAATTTGTGGTTGCCAAAACACAGCGCCGCGTGCCCGCACGCCCCCACCGCACGACGTGCAATCACTACGTAAAAGAGTCCGGCGAACTCTTCTGCTGGCTCCTCCTCCTCCTCGCTGGCCCTCTCGTGCCTTTCGTTTTCCTCCTCCGCCATTTGCAGATCGTGGTAGCTTGCGTGCGTGGCGGAGGGCTCGCGTGTTGTCTGACCGGACCGACCACCAAACGAAGCGTGCTTGCTCGGCGAAGACGCGACAGAGTTGGCTGGCCGCGCCTGCTCTTCGTCCTCGCTCCGCACGTGCTGGGCGAACACCACGCAACGCGACATGAGGGAGAAGGCGCAGTGGGTAGGGTCGAAGGAGGTGCAGGCTTGGAGAAAAATCTGCAAGGGGAGGGGGACTGCCAGGACGTGCTCGGGCAGCGACAGCAGCGGTGGGGTGGTCAGTGGGGCAGTGGAATGCTGCGGTGGTGGGAGGTTGGTGCCGTGCAGCGCTGCGTAGAAGGCGGCTTCAGCCGTGTGCGGCGGCATCCCGGGGCTGGTGGATGCGGTGGTCTTCGCCGAAGGTGCGCTTGACGCCTTCGACTCTGGCGCTGTTGTTTGGTTGTGGTGCAAAGGGGCAGCCGGTGCCTCCTTGTCAACCTCTTCGCCGTGCAACCGTGCACGCTCTGACGAAACAGTTGGCAGAGCCGGCACCGCTGAATTTGGGTTTTCCTCATCCTCTCCTTCTTCAGAACCTGCGTGGACATGATTCGGCTGCCCTGCTTCCGCGTCCACCTCAGCAGCAGCACTCGCACGCGGATTTTCTGATACCCTACGCGTTTGGGGTGGTTTGGGCGGCAGATCAGAAGACGGGGTGCGCGGTCGCTTCTTCGACTCCGTAGACGTCGCTGCCGATGCAGAAGACGCAGAAGAACATGACGAGGGAAAAGATGCTCGCGATGGCATGTCACCTAGATTAAACTTCTCTGGCCTCGACGCCGCCTTGCTGCTCACCTCCTTCGGATGTTGGTCTTGCTTCTGCTGTCCCTCTTCTTCATCGTCTTCGTTGTTTTGGTCTTGGTGTTGCTGTCGACGGGACGAGGGCCGGTCCGCCGCCGGACCTGCGGTGATCTGCGCTCGGCGCACCATCTGCCGCAGCAGCCGCACGTCCTGCGCAACCTGCGCTGCGGCCTGACGACGCCGCGCCCGCCGGTTCGCGCCACCGCCGCCGTGCTCCAACTCCCCTGCAGGTGCCGCGGCGACGGGCGACGCAGGAGACGCAAATGCAGACGGGGTGGAGTGAGACGGCTGACGAGTCTCCCCTGCACTGTCCTCGCTGTCCGCCGCCGCTGCATCGCCCGTGGCTGTCGCCGCCTTTCCTCTTCGTGTGCCCTCTCCTCGCACAAGAGACACAGTGGGGCTTGCACTGCCATCGCGCGCGGACACCAGCACCGGTGCCAGCCAGCGGTACAAGACCAGGTCGTGATAGCTCTGCTCTACCGTCACGCCAAGGTACTGCTGGAAGAGGACGTTCACCATCACCCCGCGGAGGTACTCGACGTGCTGCCCCGCGCGATCTTCCTTCTCCTGGGCATCCAGCCAGAGCTGTTGGAGGGTGAAGGCGAAGAGCTGCTCACGCCTCTCGCAGACCAGCTGCCGCGCCCGTCGCTCTGCCGCCCCGGATAGGGAGAAAGGAGGGAGGGGAGTGGTTGTGTGGCGATGCTGCCTCCTACTCGCACCCCCTACACTAACGCTGCTGTTGTTGTAACTATTGCTGTGGGCATTCCTGTTTGTTTGTCCGCGACGGTTACCTTTCGCTTTTTCCGCTCTGGACGGTCGTTGCGCTGGAGAGGAGGAGACGCGCGGCGGCAGCGCAGGCCTCCCCATCGACTCGTCGCCGACGTCAAATCCCTGTTGTCGACCGCCGTGCGCGCTGGAGCTGTAGAGAGAGCGCTTGAGCTTCAAGGCAGAAGACGGACGACCATGACGCGCACGCGTGGTCGTGCTCGCGCAGCCACCGTCACCACCGCCGCCCTTAAGACCATCCATCCCAGCGCCGCCACAACTACCAGCGCTATTCTCCTCACCATCATGGTTAGCGTCTTCGTCTCTCACCGTCGCATCCTCCACCCCACTGAGGCGGCGACGCTTGTGGGCAGAAGAGGAGGCGGCGGCGGCCGAC
Organism: Crithidia mellificae; assembly: GCA_002216565.1. Classification (NCBI taxonomy): domain Eukaryota; phylum Euglenozoa; class Kinetoplastea; order Trypanosomatida; family Trypanosomatidae; genus Crithidia; species Crithidia mellificae. The sequence goes on from MDUD01009752.1 coordinate 15,524, forward strand.
GCGGCTGCAGCATCGAAGAGAGACGCAGCCGCTGATGTTGCTGTGTTCGTCTTGGTTGCACCGGTTCTGCTGCCACCACTGTCACTTGATGCGTTGTTGTTGTGCAGGTGAGAAGACGCGGAGACGGCGCGTCTGCCAGCCCCCTCGCTCCGCTGACCTCTTGACACTTCGGATGCCAAACTTGCCTGCACCCCGCCCTCCGTCGCTGACGGAGTCCTCGTACCGGCAGCGGAGGAAGACGAGCGACGCTGCTGCTGCTGCTGTCTGTGCAACTGACGCTGATCCAGCTTCTGCTGCTGTTGCTGCTGATATCGGTAGGCAGCCCAGATTAACGCGTGCTCGTAGCGCGTGCGGGCGATGGCAGCAGCCGTGATCGCCTGCCACGCACCGATCAGTTTACGCGACAGATTGAGAATGGCACGCGTGTAGTCAGGCAGGAGTGTGGCAGCGCTGCTGAGCTCTGCCAGCACGTAGCTGAAGACTTGCAGTCGACGCGTGCTGATGCGCAGAGGAGGCGAGGGTCCAGTGAATGCACCACCACCACCATTACCCTGCTGTGGACCTCCGCGTGTGGTGAAAGGGCTTCGGTAGATTGTCATGGGGCCGGCATGATTTGTTGCTTTTGTGGAACGTCGGCCGCGACCAGACGTAGAGGATGCTTTGCGAGAAGGATGCTTGGAAACGCCGGACGCTGGCGGGTCAGCCGCCGGCTCTGGCGATGACAAACCATCACTTTTGCTATCGCTCATACTTGAAAGGGTGGAAGAAGATGATTGAGCTTGCTACGGACTAATGGAGTGGATTTGATGTATTGAATTCTATTATAATGTAAATGTTTAAATTGATTTAATGATTAGAATATATGAATAACTTGACTAGAGTCGAGCATAGGAAAGAAAAAGAGATTCGTGTGTGAGTGCGGCTGCCTGAAGACACGCTTATTAGCGTGACTCTCGTTGCCCCTATAGCTTCCGTAAAACAACAGAACAAGAAAGAATAGTTTGGTAGTTTGGAAAAGAAAAAATAGGTGATGTAGTGGAAGTGAGCAAAGGTAATTGAATGTTGGTACGCTGTTGTGAGTTCATCGTAGACAAAAACAAAAAGGATAAAGAAGGAGAGAAGAAAAGCGGAAAGCTTTCAGAGTTTGAAGCAATCTTGATAATACATAGCGCTTGTGGTTGGAGACCTTTCGTGCGACAGTCAAATCGGTACGTCCTAGAAGGAAAAAAAAAGGAAGCGTCGTCTAAGTGCGCGTTGCTTTCATCGTTTGAAGTGATACGATGAGCTTCTACGCGCGGGGACAAAAAAAAAAAATCAATTTTAGCTTTCGAAGCTCACTTTCGTTGGTTTCTGATTTTGATTTCTCATTTTGCCGAGACACAGATATGTCGTGTAACATTTCTATTTGGCAACATTATGACTGTTTTGTAATTTGCAGGCAGAAACAGAATATATATGTATAACGGCAAGGCGTCGATGTGTAAGAGAAACTAGACGTTGTTTGTTCATTGCACTCAGTGAAGAAAAACAGCTTACAAGGAAAATACAATTGAGCTTTTTTTCGTTATTAGAGGCATCACAATTGAGCCTCATGGTTGCAGCCTTTTTTTTTCGTTGTGCTAGAGCAAAAAACTTCGAGAGCCACGAATGACATGTTAAAAAAAAAACTTCAAGAAAATTAAACATATAAAGAAAGCAAAAGAAAAACACCTGCATCATCGGCTCCAAATGCCTGGTGGCAACTAAGTAAAACAGAGACAAAACTAACTTAATAAAGGTGAAATAAGGGGGGTTTAGGGTAAAAAACGCAGTAGAAAAAGAAAGAGCTAATAAGACACAAAAACAGTGTTGGCAGGTGTGAAGGCGAGCAACGAGAACACAAGTAGTGGGTTCGTAGAAGAACGTCTAAAAGCGAATGCCAAAAAAAAAAATCTAAAGAGGATACTCCAGATTTTTTCTTGTATTTTTCAAAACGGCTCGGCGGTGTCGAAGCCGGGTTTAAAAAGTACGTTTACCTTCACCATCATCACCAAGCATGACCCGCCTTCAACTGCCTCGGTAGGCGGTGGCAAAGGCAGATAAACAGACTTGCAGAACACCGCAGGCCGGTCCGGGTCCTCGCGGCGGCCTCGCCCCCCACTGCCTCTGGCATTTGATGGCGGTGTCCTTGCGACGCTCGCACGCGCACCGCCGCGCTCCTCCATTTCCGTCTCCTCTGCGCTGCTGCCTCTCGCACTACTCGCGTCGCGTCGGCCCTTTTTCATCCAAGCGAGAATGGTGGGGCTGAGCAGCCGACTGAGGTGCAGCCGCACTGCGAAGCTATCGCTCTTTGCCTTCTCCTTCTTCGCGCTCAAGACGCCAAAGGTGTCCCTGCTGCCACCGCCACCGCTACCAACGTTGCTCAGGTTAGCACTGTTGTTGTTGTCGTTGTTGTTACTGTTACCGGCTTCTCTGTTGTTGGCGTGATGGAATAAGTGATGATGACTTCCGTCTGCGTGACTTTCGTTGGCGCCTGGCACAGGCGGAGAAGACGTCTTGCCCTGTCGCTGCTGCTGACGGGATGGAGAAAGGGGTGGTGGCGGTGTTGTGTTGGAGCCGTGCGCCAGCAACTCCCCTTCAGAGCTGAAGCTGTTGTCTGGACTGGCCGCAGCCTTCTCCTTTGTTGCCCGGCTGGTGAAGGAGCGACGGATGCGATCGAAAAATTCGTCGACCGCCTTTGCCTTCTTTGACACGGTGAGAGACGCGGAGGAGGGGCGGTGTGGGGCCTTGCGAGCCTTCTTCAGCTCCGCGGGTGTCGCCACGCGCAGAATCAAACATTCGGCGTCTGCGCCGCTGAGGCCGCCGTCGTTGCTGCTGCCGTCCTTGTGCGATCCTTTTTCGCGTCGCGTGTTTAAACGAATTGCATCTTGCAGATCGAAGGCGGCACGTGACTTGACTTCAATTGTTGCGTTGAGGAAGGAGAAGCGCTGACCCAGTGGAAAAACAGCAGCGGTGAGGTGACGAGACACCAGCCGCAGACCGCGCTTTGCCGCGTGAAGTGCTTGTTCGGTGTTCATCAGCACGTTGCGCTCTTCCTCTGCGTTCTCGGGAAACATGCGCGCGTACCACGCCGCCGCAAACGCCGCCGACGGCACCGCAGAATCTGACTTCACACTCACAAAGTTGTTACTGCTGCTGTTCATGTTGTGGTGGTTGTTGCTTGCGGCGATCGCGTTTCGCGGCGGATGCGGGCGCGGCCCAACCCACGTAATGGCGGAGAGCGTGTTCGAATCGTTGCGGACGTGCTCTGCCAACCACGACAAAGAGGCGTTTCGCGGTGGCCCGGCCTGGCATGCGGGGGACGTGAAGCACGGCGAGGCCTGCGTGAGAAAGTGCGTCGAGTGCGTTGCACCGCTGGTCGGAAGCGGCCGCTGTTTCGCAGCACCAGCGCTGGTGTGATTGCAGTTTTCCCCCACCGTGTCTGGGCTGGCGTGAATGGCGATGGGGCGTGTCCCGTTGGAAGGGCCACCGCGACCAGTCGGCTGACTCGCACGGTAAAATTCGTCGTTCTCCGTCGCCGAGGAGGCCGAGTCGACGTGGAAGCTGCGCGGTGGCGAAGTCGGCGACACCGCGACTGTTGTGGCCGCTGCATGCCGCGGCGTTTGCGGACTGTCACCGCTCTCCTCCGCCTCGCTCTCCGCATCGTCCGTAATGGCCAGTACCGCCTCCCACACGGCCGCGTTCGACACTGCCGCCATCGAGGGCAGGGAGCCGTGCGAGGAGCCGGCAGAGGACCCACGCGACGCTCCGTTGCTCACACGCGGGCTGGCCTGCCCCTGCAGTGGGTCTGCTGCGTCCGCTGCGGTGGACTTCAATCCACTCGCCCCCACCGCGGCACTTTTGTTTGCGGTTGGGTGGGGTGCGGTGAGATGCGGTGTGCTGGCCGGCGTCCCAGTGCACCCCGTGGTGGGGCTGATTAGGAAAGAACTCGATCCGGCGGACTGCGACGGCGAGAGGCCGCCAAAGCCGCCAGCCGCCGCCGCTGAGGCGACCGAAGGGGAATGTACGTCGATGAGGTGCGTTTCCGCGCCGTAGTGCACGAAAAGCGAGGGCGGGTACGCTGCTTCGATGATGGGAAGCGGGAAGGTGGACGTGCTGACACCTGGCGTGGAGCCCTCCCTCTGCTGCTGCTGCTGTTTGTGTGGTGTGCCGGTGTTGTCCGGCGAGACAGCGCCATCCTTTGCCTTCTGCGTCGTCTTATTCTTTGTTTCTGTTAGCTTCTCAGCGAAGATCGAGGTGCCGGTCTGTGCGGTGCCGAACGGACTGTGCGAGGACATCTCGCGATGCTGCAGCGGCGCAAACGCGATCTCTTCCACGTCCTCGCTCGACCCTGCTGTTGTGGAGACTTTGTTGCTCTTGTCGCTCTCCCCACTGGCGGTGTTATTTCTTTTACTCTTGCTGCTGTCGCTGCTGCTACTGCTGCTGTTGACGATGCCATGATTTTTGTTGTTGCTCCTCTTGGTGGGTGAATCAGCGGCGGCAGTTGCATTTGCTGTTGCGGCGCCGCCACAGAAGATTCCAAAGATGGACTCGACCTCCACGTAGAGAGAACCGTGAATGGACTCCATTAGACTAAACTGATTTGCCTTGCAATATTGAATTGGAAAAGAAAAACTCAATACAAAGAAGCGGAGGATCACTATCAAAGCAAAGGAAGAAAAACGAAAAAAAAGCGGAACGGTCACCGAAACCTGTACTGATTGAAAAAACGCGTGAGTAGGCAGGAAGACGACAATGCTAACCCGAAATCAAAACCTGAGTTTAGTTTATTTTTCTTTCAAGCTAGAAACACGCAATCTGCTCTCACCTTATCACAAGCAAAAAAGAGAAGAAAGAAAATTATGGTAGACAAGGAGCGGCGTAAAACGGAGAATAAAAAGCGAGGGACGGAAAAGGCGGAAAATTTTCTGAATAAGGAAAAAAAGAGCTTTACAGAGCCAAGGAGCGTCGTGCTGCAGGAAACAAATAAAAAAAGGCAGCCAAGAGAGAGAAAGCTACGAAATAGTGAGGCAAAAAGAGATTTGAAAGGAAATGGGTGCTCAGCAGATGCTTATAGAGTGAGCAAATAAGAAAATATTAATGGCTCAATTTAATGCAGTTGAGCAATATGCAAGAGAAACAAGTTTAAAAAAAGAAAAAAGACTGTTCCCAACGCACAGGGATAAAAACCTGGATGCTGTATAAAATAGTGGATGTTACTTTTTTGCTTTTACCCTCTGGCGACGGTAAGAAAACAAGAAAATTTAAAAAAAGAAAAATCTATATATTTTGAGGAGCAAGCCAAGCCGCAGAATAAAGAGCGCCGCGCTTAATGATTCTCTTTAGATAAAAACCTTGTTTTTTTTCTGATATATGAAATTATGCGCTGTTCTTCAGTTGACGCTTGCCAACAAATGGGACAAAGGGCTTTGAAGTTGTTACAGAGCCAAAATACGCTAGCTGGCAATAGGCAGTTTAAGAGTGGTCGGTGAGCAGTCTTGTGTTTTCGGTTGTATGCTGCTTTGCCACAAACGAGTAACACGATTCTCGGAGACTCCTCAAGATTGGTTCCTTTTTCCCCTTTTTTTAAGCAAAACTGAGATGAGGAAATTTATTTGTCGAAGAGGGAAAGCGAAACGCGGTAGAAAAGAAGACGGAGTAAGGAAGCCAGGAGGAAAAGTGGCAATAAAAAAATAATCGTTCACAAAAACTAAACAGGTTTTGTATACTTTGAAAAAAGTAGAAGTAAGAAGCAAATTCGTTTGTCGTTGGAGAGAATAACGGAATATGGGCTAACTTAGCAGAAATGGAAACAAAGCAAAGAAGACAGGAAGAATAGAGCGGCAAAAAAAAAAAAGGTAATAATAACAACTTCAGCAGCAGGTCCGCAAGTTGCGCTCGTCGTGCTTGTCGATAGCTTGTTTCTCTCGTTTAGGTGCAAAAAACGACAAGCAATAGACGAGAACAATGTTGTGTGCTGGGGCGAGAAAGAGCTGCGATGACGAAAAAAAAAAGGGTTAAAACAAAAGAAGAGTAACAATAGGTAAAGGTTGTGCCAGTAAAAACTTGCGTGAAATAGTAGTAAATAGGAAAATAATAATAAAAGGTAATAGGGAGGCAAGGACGCTTTCACCTGCGTTGGGATTGATTACACGAGAAAGAGGAGAATGCAGGTGTTGAATAAAGTTTACGTGTGTGTGTGTTTGTGTGTGTGTGTGTGTGTTTGCGCTTTATTCGCTTTCTATCTTTGTGTGTGTGGATAGTTGTTGTCAATGTTGTTGCTTTGCCAAAAGGTGATACGCACAAACAGAGAACGCAGCAAGAAGAGTATAAGTGTAAACAAACTGTTTTGATGACTAGAGGGAGCAGATGTACGCAGTTCTTGCTGCAGCGAAGCGTTGTGTCGCAAAACTCCTACGGAAAGGGTAAAACTGAACAACTACGAAGCGCGCAGTCCTCAGATTGTACCCGCGTGAGTGTACGTGCAGCTTTTGGTCCCGTCTCTAGAATTAGCAGTAATGATGTAAAAGCTTTAAACGTTGAAGTGTGAGAAAAAAAAAATTTAAGAGAGACGAAGTGGAAATTAAAAAGAAGACAATGTTTGGGGCGTTGCAATCAAACTTTTTTTAAAACACCAATGCGTCTGAAGGGTGTTCATACACTTGGCAGCACTGTCTGTGTATGACAACTATAACGTAAGTGGATTAAAACAAGTTCATACAGCTATATTTTTTTGTGAGTTGGACGCACATGAAGGTGAATCACACCAAAAAATAGATTCCTTATGATAGATGTTTGCATATAAATTTGGTGAATGTGAACACAAAAGTGGACTCTGCACTCATAAAAACACAAAACAACAGATGCTAGCATCTTTTGAGCGGACAAAACAAAGTGCAATTGGAATCAACAAAAAAACGTAGAGTTGTGATCTGTGCCGACTGTCACGTGCAGAGTTGACTACGTTGCATTAGTTTTCGTCTCAGTTTCTGATGCTATCGAAGCCTCCAGCGAGCGAAACATGTCGTGCAGAACTCCACGCTCGCCGTCGTGCCGCAGCAAGATCTCCTCTAAGCGTTCTCGCATGGCCAGCAACCGCGCGGCGGGCGACACGGCAGCATCCGCACGCACTTCCGTCACAGCATCACTCTGCCCGTCCCCATCACGTGTAGCACCGTGGCTTTCGCGCGAGGAGGATGGGGAAGAAAAGGAGAGGACAGGCAAAGAGGGAGGAGAGGCAGAAGCGCAAGACGATGACGCTGTTGTTGGCGGTGGCGGCGACGCACGGTACAGCTTCCCGCCGTGCGCGCTGTGTGAAGCACCCGCATCGTCCTCTGCCTTCACGCCACTCTCTTCCATAACGCCGCCTGACGTGTTGCAGCTGCTGCTGTTCTTGCTGCTCTCCGCCCCCGACTCTCCCTCTAACTTGAAGGAGATGTGCCGACGCTTGCGCCGTGGAGCAGTTGAGGAGGACGAGGAGTTCGAAGAGGGGTCCACCAGCGACTGTGAGCCGACGGCGTACGCGACCTTAAAGTCTTTGCAGATGTTGTTGCTGCTGATGTGAGATTGGCGGCCTGGCACGTCGTCCGCTCCGCTTCCCACCGCTGTTGCTGTGGTCTCGGTCTTGAGCTTCTTCGACGCGGACGGCATGGGGTCGTGGCTGCCAAGCAAAAGCACTCGGTGCAGATCGGTGGGGGTGTGTGCAGCAGGGCTGCCAAAGAGGGGTGATGCCTTGCTGAACGTTCCCGAGTTTTCTTCGTCTACTATTTCCTTCTTGGCATAGATGGGCGGAGCTGCAGGGAACTCGACATCTTTAATGTGTTGAGCATCTGCGCGTTGCCTGCACATCTCCCTGTGCCCGTTCTCTTCAGAAGTCACAGAAATGACTTCGTCACTTTCGTCCACCTCAATCTCCCTTTCCCCATCGGAGCCAAACGCATCCTCCTCGCTCCCAATCGCATCATTGCTATCATTCTCGTGATGCATAAAATTACTGCCCGTTTCGCCGTCAGCAACTTCACTACCATCGTCCCCGCCCGCAGACCCCGCACTTGCCACCTCTGCATCAGAAGACTCGTCTTGAGTGCCTGCGCGGTCGCCGGCCACAGACGCACGCGGCGGCGAGGTCGGCGCATCGTCCGACCACTGCTGGCTCAGCCGCGAGAGCGTGCCCGTGCGAAAGATTTCCTGCAACGCCTCCTCCCGCTCCTGCACGGAGGAGTGCAGGTCGTACCGTCCCGCCTGGACGACGGCCCGGCCCAGATGCTCCTTCGCCTCGTGGATCGCGACGATGTCACGCTCGATCGGGTGATCAATGACGAGGCGGAAGACCCGCACCTCGCGTGTTTGCCCCACGCGGTAGACCCGCGACAGCGCCTGTGCGTCGCGCTGCGGGTTGTAGTCCACATCTAACAAGAAAACGGTGTCGGCTGCCTGCAGGTTCAGCCCGACGCCACCGGCGACTTTGCTGATGAGAAAACAGCACGGGGCAGGGGCGGTGTTGTGCACGTCGTCCCCGCTATCGTCGTCACTCTTCTCCGCCGCCTCGCCCTCGCCGCCCCTATCCACGCTCCCGCGCATGGGTCGGTTAAAACCCTCAATGTTCGCCTCTCGCTTCTCCACCGATGTCTTGCCGTCCAGGCGAACGTACGGAATGTTACGCATCCCGCACAGCGTCTCCACCACGTCGAGCACCAGCGTCCACCCGCAGAAGATGAGAAACTTGTGTCGTGTGCGCTGCAGGAAGCGCATCATAAAGTCCAAGACAAGCAGCTTGCCAGAGGTCTGAACTACCTGCTCGTCCACGTAAAAGAACGCTTGCGTGGTGTACGGGTGCAAAAGAATCTTGCGGTACTGGATGTGCGGGTTGCCAGACAGCGTGCCCTCCTGGTGCTTCCTCCGCACCTCCTCCAGCTGGGTCGCTTGAAACGGCAGCAGCGGGCACAGCACGGCGTAGTCGCGCAGCGGCGGCAGTGCGGACTTCAAGATCGTCTTCTCCCTCCGCAAGATAAAAGGCATGAGGAGGCGGTGGACGCGACGACAGAGAAGAATGTGCAGCTCGCGATCCTCCAGCGCACTGGAGCGGCTTGCCGCCATCAGCGCGCTGTCCAGCTGCTCGAAGAGGTCGCTCGCAGACGCCGTGAAGGAGTGCGGGGCGAGAAACTGCAATAAGGAAAAGAGCTCCGTCGTGTTGTTCTGCAGCGGTGTCCCGGTCAACACGAGCCGCGACACCGACTGCAGCAGTCGTACTTTCTTGTAGAGGGTGCTTTGAGCACTTTTAATGCGCTGCGCCTCGTCGATGACCACGACGTGCCACTGCACCCGCGCGATCCGCCGCAGCGACCCACTCAGCGGCTTCGTCAGCATGTCATGTGGGATGACCAGCACCGGTGTCGGTTTAAAAGCGTTCGTGGAAGCACTCGGGTGGGAGGGCTGTTCCAGCGTCTGGACGTGCTCGAGAAACACTCGCATCCGCGACTCGCGCTCCGCACGGGGACCGTTTAAGACGTACACGGTGAAACGATCTTCCGTGTACTCCGCACCCGCGGTTGTGGCCGAGGGAGCATTTGAAGGCAACGCGTGCGTCGTGGTGTCACCGTGACTCCTCGCGCCTTTCCCTCCCGCACTCGTTGTTTCTCCTGACGAGGAGGGCGGCGACATCGACGATGATGGCGAAGCGCGTCGTCGACTGAAGCGCTGAAACTCCCCTGCCCAGTGCGGCAGTGTGCTCAGTGGTGCGATGATGAGCACCGGGCGGAAAGAGGTGAATTCGTGCTCGAGCTGCTCATCCAACACGGCGTCTGGGCACGTGGTCAAGCGTGTCTGCTGCCGTAGCATTGCGGAGAGGCTCTGCGAGGGTGTAATCGGAGACTGCGGCACGGGCGAGGACGTGCGCGGCGAGCGGGAGGCGGAGGAGAGAAGCGGCGGGGCACCTCCATTGCTGTTGGCACCGGCTGCAGCATTAGCAGCGGCGATCATGGCGGCCAGGTGCTTCGGTGGACGGCCGCGGCGCCGCTTCAGCGGCAGCAAAGAAACGACATTGACGGCGGTGGCGGTGGCGGCTGGTGCTGCTGCTGCTGTTGTTGTTGTAGTGGTTGTTGACGAGGGTATCACCGATGGAGAAGAAGAGGATGCAGAGCGCGAAGACGTCGCTGGTGACCTGGTGAGTGAAACAGACGGTGCAGATGTGGCCGTAACAGTGCGAGTGCCATTGCTGCTCCGCGTCTTGGCCAGCGTTGCCTCGTCCAGCTGCCACAACCACCGCTTCACCTCCTTCACAAGTTGAATCGTGCGACCGCACTGCCGTGCCGCCGTCACCAACGGGTTTGCGGGTGCCGAGGAAGGTGCCGTGGATCGCGCGTGCGCAGCAGCGTTGCCACCACCCCCTCCGCCCCCTCCGCTTTCTCGGCTGTTCCCTATAATCAAATGTACTTCATCGTACGTCATCTCGGCCCAGCTTCTCTGCTGCTCCTCCCCGTTGTTTTCTCCTTCGCCCTCCGAGGCCGCACCGGCGCACCACGCCAGCCACGGCGGCAGCTCCGCATCTGCCGTTGTCGCAGGCCCACTCGAGGTCAGCCCGAGCGCGCGCTGACAGAGCTGAAGATGCTGATGTCGCAACACCTGCAGTGGTCGCTGCACCACGCTTTCCACCATGTCCTTGTAGCACGACAGATACACCACAGTCTGCGCTGTTTTGCCGAGGCCCATGTCGTCTGCGAGAATACCGTTCATGTGCTCCAGCGTGTTCAGTCGCAGAAGCCACCGCACGCCCTCCTGTTGATAGGGGAGGAGCTGATCCACGAAGGCTTCCACATGGGAGGTGGTGCTGGCCATAACGGCCTCCATAATCGCAGGACGACGCGCAGCGAAAGAAGTGGCAAGAGAGGGTGCGGTGGGACTCTCGCCGTCCGCAACACGCGACCAGACACCTCCTGCCCGCTGCGTGGAGGAAGGTAAAGGGAGGACGCGGTGGCCGCCGCTTTCCGCACCGCCGCCTTCTTCCCAGGGGTGCTGATAGGCAGAGGCAAGCTGGCGCTTCAGTGCCGCATCGATCGCGGCAATTACCTGAAGCACCTTTGCTTCCTCCTCCGACTTGTTGGCGTCGAGGCTACGCAGGTAGGCGGCTTCCCCAGACGCCACGGAGTCATCTAGCGCAGAGGTGTTTTGTGCGTGCGTTTCAGAGCGTCGCGGACTTGAAGGCGCGCCATCGCCGTCGCTGTGCATAGACCCGTCCAGCCCAAAAAGCATTCGCATACGTGCCTCGTGTGCCTTCACGTAGACTTGGTTGTACACCTCATGGCACAGCTGACGCTGTTGGGCGGCGGACTGCGTCTGTGCGTGTTGCCGCAGCCCTAACGCCGTCAACAGCTTGTGTCGGGTTGCAATGTGCAGGGAAAGCGAGGAAGGTGACGACATCGTCGCGCGCCCGCTTGACCGACTGTGTGCATGAGACGAAGAGAAGGCATCGCTGTAGAAGGGGGAAACAAAGTACGTGGCGCTGCGTCGTGAGGACACCTCAGGTGCTGGTGTCATGTCGCGGTGATTCTCGTACGTGTGCGCGAACGTGCGCATCTCCGCCGATGCCTCTTCGTTGTGTTCCTTTGCACTACAGTTGACGTTGTTGTCACCCGCGCGTGGCGCCGTGGCCCCAGAAAGCTGCAGCGTGTGTTGCGTATGTGCTGTCTCACCTCTCCTTGCTACGAAGCCCCCAGCAGCAGCAGTGCCACCGAATCTGTCAGAAGTACCGTCACGCACCGATGAGCTGGGCGTCGGAGAGGCAAGAGCGGTGACCGGTGCAGTACTGAGGTTGTTGTTGCCGCTGCTGCTGCTGCTGTGACTGCGTGAGTGCACTTGAAGCGTAGTGCAGTTTCGCACGACGCCTCGCCACCGCGCACGCAGCTGGGCCGCGGTCAGCCGCGGTGGACGTTGTGCCGTCGCTGTGGATGATGTCGAAGACACCGTCGGCACCCCATCCGCCAAAACCTTCTTCACCCCGCTCCGGCTGCTCTCTGCCGCATCTTCTGCAGTGGAAGACTTTATGGGGCACCCACGCTGCCCCGTTTCGGATGGAGAGGCCGACCCGTACGAGAAACGTCGGATACCGTGGGCGGCGTTGGGGCGAATCACCGGCCCCGCGGTGGTGCCGGCTGCAGACCAGTACTCCAAGGTGCTCTGAGCACTTGTCAGCATCGCTTCTGCCTGCCGCGCGCCAAGGCGGCCACGACCCACGTAGAGACGAAGACCCCCGACGCCTGCACTGCTGCTGTGACCGCTGTAGGTACCGGTATTGCCATTTGTGTTGTTGCTGTTGCTGTTGCTGCTTGCGTAGCTGGTCAGGTTAGGAGTCGACGAAGAGTAAGGCTGTGCGGCAGAGCGCAATGAATCATTGTAGAGAGCGCCGCCTGCTGGGCGGTTCAGTCGGAGAACAATGCTGCTGCTGCTGCTGCTGGGGCCGCTGGGGCCGCTTGAAAAAGAGTTTCCTTCAGCGCTAATGCCGTTTGAGCTGACCCCACTGGAGGCACCAACCGCCGATGAAGGCCTGCCATTGTTAGAGATGTTGTTGTTGCTAGGGAATACGTCAGAGCTCAGAGCGGTGGTACCTGTTGATGCTGCGACTGCGTTAGACGGCGCTGATGTTTCGTCACTGGTGGTGAGTCCAAGCAAACGTGCTTGCCGCCGCGTTAACATCTGTAAGTGCTCGTCCAGATTAAGACCAACACGCCGCGATCGGTGCTTCAAAAAAACTAATTAATGACGTCGACGCTGTGCGCGGCAAACTTTGTGGTGTAAAGGAGAAAAAAAAGCCGCCTGCTCAGCTTGCCTTCCTTTATAAAAAAAAGATAATACAAAAGTATTACTTAGATATTACTTATGTTCAGTCAGCAAATTGAACCGCAAATTTGTTATTGTTCTCTAGCTTTTAATCACAAAAAGAGACAGAGCTGTTTTGAGAAAAACAGTGTGTGTTGCTTGTGCTTTAATTATTGACAGATGCACAGATTATAGAATTCAGAGAATGTGATGACTCCGTAGTGCTTAATTTTACTTACAAAAACAACAGGTACGCCGGATCAATCAATCAAGAATGATACTGTTTACTTCAATTGAGTCAGCAGGTACTTTTAGGCTAAGGATGGTAGGTGTGTGTGTGCAGGAACAGAAGAAGCAGCTAATGAACAAGTCGGTTTTTAAGATCTTAAAATTTGCTATAAAGGGAGGAAAAGAGCACACTCTCATGCAATAAAGGGGAATTCAAGTTCACTCCTGCTGCCAACAATTTTTCAGAACCTGCTGCCCTCAATGTTCTTTCAGAATGAAGCATATCACGGTGCATGTGTGTGTTTGTGTATGTGTGCACGAGCACAGACATTCCATAAAACAACAAAGAATAGGAGAAAAACATGAAAGGAAAAGTAGCAACACAGGCTGCCATACGTCGATGTCTCCCACAGTTGCTGTAAGCCAATATGAATAAACAGGAACTTTCAGACTCATTCAAGTTTGATACCAAAAAAAAAAGCTTTGGCGCGTGTCAGATCCCTGATTAGCTTTTGTTCAGACATTTGCTAACATTTGAGCTTTTGGAACAGGCTAATAACGAATGTAGCACCACCCTAGCAGAATATTGCCTTGCTTCGCGTTGAACTTCTCACTTCAACTCAAGATTTTTCTTAGTAAAGCTGTTAATGGAAGGCAAACAATGTGATCAACAGGAAAAAACAACGAAAAACAAGTCGCTCAGCAGCGGCTTTTGACGCTCCCTCCAACTAATGCCTCAATCCCTTTCAGACGACAACAGTTACAACTAAAGGAAAGAGAGGAGGAAAGAGCAATAAAATCAAAAACCCATAAACGGTGAGTCAAAATACACTTCAAAAATAGTTTCTTTTATTGCAAGCTCTTCAGCAACGCATTCACCTTCTCCACCTCATCCCGCTGACGGCGCACCTCCGCCTCATCAGCGACGGCGTGCAGCTTGCCAATGATTTCCCGTTTCACGCGCATCAGCTGGTACGCCGGCAGCTCCTTTGCTGTGTCACACTCCATCAAATTTAACACCTCTCGCGCGTTCTCCTTCATTGAGTGCTCCTTCGCCCCGATCGCAGGCGGGAGCAGCGCATTCACCAAGGTGAAGTACAGCGTCACCCCTACAATGACGCCAATCGCGGTGTTGACGGCGAAGTTGTTGCGTTCGAGAAAGCGGTCGAGCTGCACCTTGCGGCGGTAGTACCAGTGGTGGCGGCGCAGCACCGGGTCCAGTACGTACCAGAACGTGTAGGTGGCCCACTTTATCTTTGCGCTCGTTTGATGGCCGATGTCGGGAATGCGGGAGCGCAACACGGCGGATGGCGTCAGCATCGCTAGCAGATGAA
>MDUD01009753.1:0-10578 GCA_002216565.1 Crithidia mellificae
AAGTAGAATCAATAAAAAAAATGTATTTGAGGGAGCTGTATGAAAAGCAAAAAAAGAAAAAATGTATATCAAAAGCTTTTCACTGCGGAAAAGGAAAAAGAGTACTCGACCTTGTAAAAAGAAACAAAATTGAAAACGCAATTCTTTTATTTCGTTTTTTCTCCTTAAAATTAATTAACAATAGTTTTTTTGTTTTTTTGCTTGTCAGCTTGCCACACGTATGCGCGTATAAAACATTTCCGAAAGAAAAGTCGACAAATCAACAGGCAATTAGTAGAAAGCTCTTGGCCTTCACTCTTTTTTTTTTTTCGCCACTAAAATTTGACGTGCATTTCTCTTTCAATAAAAAGCCCGAACTATCATAGACTTCGTTCGCACATTAAGAAAGGCAACGGAAAGGCGGTGCTGTCGTAGTGAAAACGAAGAACTTGAAAGCACAACTACAAGTGTAAAGCAATGTCCAGAAAAACTAAAGGCAGCACAAAACTGCGGATCGTTAATCCCTGTAAACGAGATGTCACGCAGGTTGAGGCGCTTGGACACAAAAACACACAGAGCGCAATTGGCAAGCTGATTGGAGCGCAAATGTATATACAATCAGCTTTGACAAAAAAAAAAAAATTGTGCTGCTGCTCTTAAGTTGCAGAACTGAGCTCGTCTCTGTGTAAATTCTGCTCTTGAAGCTTTTTTGTTGGTGTTGCCTGTTCTGTCTTTATCAGAGTCCTACATCATAACAGAAACTGACTATGAAAACAATCACAAGCGATCCGTCAGCTGAAAAAGAAAACTGGGGGATTAGTGCGGTGACGTGGCTGCTTCTACAAAGCGTTGCAGTGCCCGTCCAATCGTCAATTACGTTGCTTCTCTGCTTTTGACTGTTTTACCTTTCGCCTTGCTTCTTGTTAAAAATTTTTGTTAAGAGTGATGAAGAAACAGGGGAGGTGAAAGAGCAAAGCGGAGTCAAGCAATGTGGGGAACACAACGAAAGGATTCGGCAGAGAAAACGCGCGATAGATATATATTTAAAAAAAGAAAATGGTGCTGGTGCGATTCTTGTGCGTTGTTGGAAAAGAAAATGGCATCGCAAGGAAATGATGCAAAGGGAGAACTTGAGAACGAAGGCCGCCTCCATGCAAAAACGACAACTAGCAAAATCGTTCGCAAGGAGAAAGAGAACACTTACGCTAACGTTGAGGAACAAATCTAAGGGGGGAAGGGGAAGCTGTTTGTGTTCCTTTATATATATTTATTCTCTTCTGCACATTTTTTTTTCTCCCACGTCAAGCCAGATGGAGACGGTTGCGTTTCTGCCACACACGTGGTTGCGCGCCTACTTCTTGTCTTCCATGGCGCGGCGCAGCTGCTTCATCGCAATGCTGTAGCGGTTCGACAGCGTCTCGTTGCCATCGCCCTTGATCTTGCTGCCACGCTCAAAGAGCTCTTTCGACTTCTCCATGTTGCCGCGACGGAACTCCATTTCTGCCGTCTCGTAGTAGGCGAAAGGCAGGATCATAGAGTCCTGCGGGATCTTCTTCTCGTTATCGAAGATCTTGTTCATGTACCCAAAGGCGGCCTCAATGTTCTCGCTGCCCTTCTCGATGACGCCGACAAAGAGGTTGTACATGTTCTCCGCCTCGGGCCCGCTCAGGTCCTTGTCCTTGGTCACGCGCTTCAGCTCGCCCAGCACGCGCTCGCCCTGCTCCTTGTTCATGTGCGCCAAGTCGCGGTTGATGTACAGCATGTACACGCCGGAGAGCGGCAGCAGACGCGGGTTGGCCAGGACGCGGTTGGCGAACTTCGGCGAGTTGGAGTCGTTCTTCGACTTGGGGTTGTACATGGAGTCCACCTTCTTGAACCACACCACCGCCTCCTTGTCGTTGTTCAGCATGACGTAACACGCCGCGACGGACAGGACGATCTGGCCCGTGTAGGCAAACTTTTCCTTCGTCTTGGCAAGGTGGTCGAGGATCTTCACGTACTGGCTGAGGGCGTCAGACCACTGCTGGTTCATGAAGAGCGTATCGGCGTAGAGGTACTTAATGAGGAGCGGCACCAGACCGGCCTTCTCAGCGTTGTCGGCTGCGAGCGTGATGGACTGCACCGCTGGCGCCACCTCACCCTTCTTGCGGTAGTAGAAGTTGGCGTAGCCGTTGAAGTAGGTGTTCTTCGGGTAGCGCTCATTCATCGTCTCGAGGATGTGGCGGGCGCGCGAAAGGGTAACCTCGACGTTGCCGAGACCGGTGGGCAGGAAGAGGTACAGCGTGCAAAGCACCAAAGCCGCGAAGGGAGACCGGATCGTGTTGCTCTCGAAGACCTCCGTCAGGTACTGCTCGCCCAGATCCTTGTCAGAGATGAAGCCGATGATGCTCAGCAGCTTCATCAAGTTGGCGGGGACAAGTGCCAGGAAGGCGTAGAAGGTGCCGGTGCCGTACTTGATGCACATCTTCAGCTCGTTCGGGATCTTGTTCTCCGTGTCCTTCTCCACAATCGTCATCAGGCTATGGTAGCAGCCCCACGCCTTGCGCAGGTTGATGCCGCCCTTGATGTACGAGTTCATCATCAGCTGGCAGATGGAGCGCATGAGCAGTGCATCGGCGTAGATGACGTCGCACTCCAGCTTCCACGTCTGATCGAAGAACTCGCCACTCTTCTTGGCGTCCTTCTTGCGTGCCTTAAAGGCCTTCTTGTTGTGCTTCTTTTCCTTCTTAAGCTGCTTACGGGACTTCTCTTCCCCCTCGCCGTCTTCCTCGTCCTCGTCGTCGTCATCGTCGGAGAACATGGGCTCGTTGTACTTGGTGGAGGTGGAGAGGGAGTCGGCGGCTTTGTAGAGGTCAAGCAGCTTCTCACGGTCCTCGTTGGTGGAACTCATGAGCGTCTTGACCAGGCTCACGTTCGCCCACTCCAGAGCGTAGCGGGGGTTTTTGTCCTTCTTCAGGCGCAGGCTCTCCAGCGCCCCCTCGTACTGGTTGTTCCACATCATAAACACCGCCCCGTCCACGCCGTGGTGGATGTTCGGCATGTCGCTCTCCTCCGTGCTCATCGCGCTCGGCATGCTAGCCATGCTGGCGACGTCACCGGAAGCGCTGTTCGACATGGTGATGAAGCAAGAATGGAGTTGGGTCTGGTTTAAATTGAAAGGGGTTTGAGATAAAAAGAGCGAAGGTCAAAAGCAAAAAGAAAAAGGTGCACAAATGCAGGGACAATTTTAGAGAAAAGCTTTTAGAATAGCTGGGGTTCTTCAATAAAGCAATTTTCTAATTTGCGATGAGAGAACGGGGACAGTAGTGCGCAGTTTATAGTGAAAGAGAAGGGTGAAAAAAGAAGTAATGACACAAAAGATCAGATAAAGTTGAGAGTTCAGGCTCGTTTGTCTGTAAAAAGACAACAAAGGCAAAGTGTAAAAAGAAGAGGGTATTGACAAAGAAAGAGAAAGATGCAAAAGAAAAAGTGCTGCACAGACAACTAATGAAAGCAACAGCCTAAAGATAATGAGAGAAAGAGATAGTTGTTGATTGAAAGCGATGAAAAAAGAATTGCAAAGCGCGTGCAGAGCAACACAAATGCAATCACAATTCTAGGAGCAATGAAAAGCGAGCAAAGAACAACAATTAGAAAAAAAACAAAAACTGAAAGAAAATTTGACGAGAGACAAATGTCACTGAACCTCTTATGCTAATTTGACAGAAAACTAGAAATAAAATGAGAACTGTGGCGGTTGGCAAAAGGCAGCAAAACAAGCACACAAATAAAGAATGCAGGAAGAGGGAATAAGTAGCGGAATATAGGAGACAAAGCAGGTCATTCCGATTTGCGCATACTTAAAATCACAAAGCTTTTCTTTTTTTTACAAAGTACACGCATTCAACAACTATGCAGCGACATCCTCTGTGCGTATCTATTCGCAAAAAGCTGTAAAACGGCACAATTGCAGAATGCAATGCCTTTTTTTCCTGCCACGAAGGGCAGTTTGTTGCGCCGCAGACATTGCACTTTTTAAAGCAGCACAGCACACGTAAAAGAAACTCTCTTTCATCGGGGCTTTTGCAGTGCATCAACGCACAACGCAAAAATAGAATTTCCTGGCTGTTTTTTATTTCACGTTATACAGCTAGTTTACTTGTTCTTGTGATTCATAATTTTTTTTTTTGCTGTTGTTGTTGATAGGCTTGTTTAGACCTTCGAAGGGCTTCATGCGGGTGGGGCAAGACAACAAAAAGAGGGAAATGAGAAAAGCGAAACAATAAAGTAACAATAGGACGGTACAGAGAAGAAAAAACGACCAGAAGAAAAAAAAAGGCATTTGCCTGGCTTCTACACACCCCGATGCAATGAACCTGCTGAGCTTCTTCTTAATACACAGAGATTCACGGGGACAAAAACAGATTGAAGTCAGCAGAAAACTTTGCAAAAAGAAAAACGGGGTTAAAAAAATCACAAACAGGAAACAACGGAATGAAGTGCAAAGGTGCACCGCCAACTATAAACGATCTTGAGAGCTGTCATAAAAAAAAAGGAGAAAAGAAAGACTGGAAAAAAAAGCATAAATTACCCTATATGCCTCTCGCAACAAACTAGACAAAAACGAAAAGAAAAACAATGAAATAGAAAATGAAAAATAAAGCCAATTAGACAATTTGAAAGAGGGGTTTGTCACAAAGCTGAATCAACTTGGAAAGACGAGCAAAGCACATATGCAGAAACAGAACGGTCGAGACCAGAACAAAATTGCCACCGCTGAAGTGATCGATCCTTGCGTTCCAAAACAAAAAGAAGATGAACGGAAACTCAAATGACCAGCGAAGAAACTAAAGAAGGAGAAACGCACTCTGTATAACAGCGAAAACATTCCTTTATTTCCGTTTTTTTTAACCTTTTGCAAAGTGAGCGTAAGTATTCACTTTTGTTTTTTGCTAATTCCGAAAAAAAAAAATGGAACCTGGTATTTGCATGTGCATGCGAGCGTGTCCAAGTACTGATCGAATCAGATAGACAACTAATTGAGAGGGAAAACAACAATCGCCTCTCTAGTCATGTTTAATGCAGTACGTCGCCTAGATCAATTAGTAGGTGTGATGACTCGACGTTTCCAGACGAGCCTTCTCGTCGGCAAGCTTGGCGCAATACTGCCGCTGCTCACGCACCCACTTGAGGGCCTGCACGCGCTGCTTCTCCTCCGCAAACGCGGCCTCGGAAGCGTAGATGTCGAGTTCCTGGATGGCGGCGTTACACTGGGCGGCGAGGTTTTCTAACTTGGTGGAGAGAGACGCGATGACCTCTTCCTTCTCCTTGGCGGTGATGGTCAGGATGCTCACGTTGCGCGCCGTCTTCTCCTTCTCGGTCAGCAGCAGGTTGTACACCCCCGGGTGAATCTTCTCCTGCGCCGGAATGATCTTCTCGATGTCGTACAGCTCTTCCTGGTCCTCCGGCACCTCCACCTCACGCTGCGACCAGCTGCGGGACACAATCTTCGCCACCTCGCGCGACAAGCCGTTGTTCTTCAGCGCCGCATCCACCACCTTCGCGCGCTTCTCGAGCTGGGCGATGCGGTAGTCCTGCGCCTTGATGACGCGCTCCTGCGGAATGCGCTGCTCGTTGACCGTCTGCTCGCGCTCGCTCTTGATGTTCGCGGCGTCCTCGTCGATTACCTTGCGAGCAACAGAGTCGGCGGGGTCCGGCCGGTCCGCCAGCCACGCGTCGGCGTCCTCCATCTCCGCACGCAGCCGCTCCAGCTCCTCCGTCTCCACGACGGTGTCGCGGTCTACAATGCGAATTTGGTTGTAGAGAGAGTCGACGTCGTCGATCGTGCCGCGGCGCTTCTCGACCAGCTTCGACAGCGCAATGAGGGCCTCACCCTTCTTCTCCGCGATGATCTTGGCCGCCTTCACCTCACGGTCCACTAAGCGCTTCCGCGCCTCCAGCTCGGCGACGGAAGTAGCGCTCTCGTAATCGCTCATCTTCACCATCTCGCCACGACGACGCGCCGTGAGCGACTTCATGTCAAGCCCTGCATTCTCCGCCACCTTCGCGGTGCGCTCGGTCAGCAGCTTGTGGTTGCGCTCCTGCTCGCGAATGAGGCGCAGCAGCTCTTGGATCTCAACGCGGTCCTTGTGGTTCTGCTCCTCGATGGCCTTCTTGGCGATGTCCAGCTGGATCATCGTGTTGCCGTACTGCTCCACGGGAATCGTGCGGATGGGCAGCCGCGGCTTCTTGCCGCAGTAGTCCAGCACTGGGAAGGAGGCCAGCAGCGGATCCTCGCGCATCTCTGGGTTGCCCACGGCCATGCCGGCCTGCAGGTCCGCCTTCTCCTGCTCCAGGCTGGCAATCTCACGCTCGCGAATGGCGATGCTCGCCTCGATCTCGCGCTCGCGCTCCGCAACGGTGGCCTTCATCTTCGCGTGTTCGGTGCTGTGACGACTGGTGGAATGGCTGATATGTGTATAGACGTCTGTGTTCTTATTTTGATATCGATATTTGCCAAAAGAAAATATGTATGTATTTGTATTTGTTGACTGTTGTGCAATGTTCAGAAAAGAGGGCAAAGGGAATTGAAGATAAAGAAGCAGAGAAAAATTTACGTATATAGCTACAGTGGTGCGTTTACAAATTTCAAAGCTTTTGTTTTCTTTTAATCTTGATATATGCAACCAAGTAAACCTTGCGGAAATAAGCTTCACGGAGATCAGTTGAGAGTTAGGCAAAAGTTAGTTTTTCGGTAAATTGTGTGTTCACAAGCAATAAAGCAAAGCTGTACAGATATTGTAAGGGTATGTCGAATAAGCAAGATGCAACCAACAACAAAAAAAAAGAAAAAAAAGAGCCGCAAAAAGGAGGAAAAAGAACGTAAGCAACACAAGCAAAAGCGTGCACTATACATTGAAGCTTTTAGAGCACCAAATTGTTGCAAAACGTCTGCTTCTTTTTTGGTCTTCAATAAAATGTGAGGTTGAAAAGTGGCTCAATGAAAGGCTTTCTTCATACCTGAAAACGAGAGTAAAATCACGCCTCTAATAAGCTAAAGTGTCTTAAAAGTGAAGGCTTTGCTTTTTTGTATCACGAAAAGAGAGGAGCCCTCAAAGAAGAATAGAATTTGTGAAGATAATAGGGGAAAGCGCGACCAAATCTCAAACCACTAGCCAGCAAATTAGTGCAAAAGTCATTTCATGCAAACTTGCATACACACACCACTGTCAAAGAAAGTAGCCCTCCCAACACCCTCCCCTCACCATGGCATCAATCGAGAACCCGTTCACAGCTGCTCCGCAAGGGTCACAAGAGCTACTTGATTATCGCGGATTACCACCGTCTCCTTCACTCTACAGCTCTGCACTGGCACCTTTGCCTGTCGTGCCACCTTGCCGTCGCGCTCGAACGTCGCGTAACCCTGCGAGTCGTAGCCCTCCGCATTGAAGAAGGACGGCTCACTCGAGCCCGGGGTGTCGAACATCTTCAGATCGCTGTCGAGGCAGTGATGAACTTGTCGCCAGCGATTAAAGTTCTTCGTGTGGTGCAGAAAGCGCACATTATCGCGCAGAAACGTCACCACGTTGTCTTTGCCCTCAATAACCCCTAACCACGTCACATATATAACGTCTTCGGCTAAGTAGTTGCACGCGGCATCGACTTCGTTGCTTTCCAACAAGTCGATGTACCGCTGCAACACGAGCTGGGAAGTTGGTGCCATTCTGGGCACACGCACTAAATACAGAAAGAACGGAAAGCGTGTGCTTCCTTTTCTGTAAATCAAAAATGGAGGCCAAGTTCTGCGGCTTGATGAGAGAAGCACAATCATAAGTGCGAGGTATGACAACGAACACGCAATAAAGAGTGGTGTGTGATGTGGAGGATGTGAGAGAAAAGGAGAGATGGAAAGACTTACTTGACCTATACTAAAAGCGGGCATTAATGAGTGACGTCACTGTCGTAATGGGTGCCTGGGAATATTGTAAAACAATTTTTTTGTTTTCAAAGTGCACCTGAAAAAGACAAAAGCGAAAACAAATCGACACCCTTACACAGCTTTTTGGCAACCTTTTTTTTGCGCTTTAGAAGGTGTTAATCGGTGATTGTTATGAAAGAGGGTAATCACAGCGCTCTCCACGTAGCTGCACAACCCACTCACTGACTTTCTCGACTCATTAACCCAGATACTAGCCTGGTTTTGGGTACCGTATCTTTTTTCTGTGTGTTTTTTCGTGTGTTTAAGAGTATAAACTAACAACCATCGGCAATCATCAAAGAGGAAACAGAACAGCGCAACGAATAGCCACCACGAGAATAGAAAGACTGCCATCAATAAAAAAAAAGCAAAATACAAAGGATCTAATCTCGATGGAAGAGGCTGGCGTGCGAGACTTGACAACAAACAATACAGCGGCGGAAAACTAGAAGACTTATTGGTCCACCAATAGAGATCTGTTCCCACCCTTCCGCTCACAAAACAGGACGACAAAAAGGAAAAAAGCGAGTAACAAACGAAAAGAAAAAAGTTACACAAAACTTTCGATAAAGATGATGAATTTCGATTGTACGGCACCACCGATTGGCAACTCAGCACCGCACGCGTCGACGCTGCTAAATGCGCCGGCGGGTTCTTGTGTGTGCGCACAAATGTGGGTGTGTGTATGTAAACGTGGTAGCTGACGAAATGCGGCACAGAGTAGCGCACTCCCTCACGTTTCACGCTACCCGCAATTACGTCATCACCACCTTCTGCGCCATTAAAATGCCGGTAATGACGGCAAAGATACCCAGCGCCGAGGCGAAAATCTCAATTACGAGGACTTTCACGAAGAGGCTGCTGCTGTGCGCATCCGCAATCGCGCAACTGCTGCCGACGATGCCGACGGAGATGCCACACGCCATGTTGCCGATGCCAACGGCCAGACCCGCAGCGAAAAGAGTGTAGCCGCCGGCAATGGTGGTGTACGCGTAGGTGCCGGTGGAGCTGACGGAGGTGCTGCTCGCCTGAATCTTGCCCATCATGATGATAGACAAAATGACGCCGTAGATGGCAACGGCCTCGCAGAAAATAATAGAGATGAGGTTCTTGCTGCGAATCTCCGGCGCGCGGATGGCGGCACCGCTGATGGAGGCGCCGCTGGTCAGGATGCCCCACGCCGCGCCGATGATAGAGAGCGAGATGCCCATGCCAATACCCATGGAGGCCCAGGCGTATGGTGAAACACCCTGCAGAATTGTCCAGAGGGCGGAGAAGGGAGGGAAGACAGTGCCGCAGAGTGCCGGAATGATGCCAAAGACAACAATGACGATAAAGAGAATGTAGCGCACAATCGTGCCGACGACGTACATCGCGTCATCGGGCGGCAGCCGACTCGGCGTGGGAAGAACCTCCGGCTCTACAGGCATTTTAAGCGCGAATTTTCTGTTTTACTTTTCCGTTGCTAAAAATCTGCTTGCTTGCGTCTACGCTAAAATACACTTCAAACCTTCCCACAGAAGCACCAAAAAACAGTTTTGTGACGATAGGTGAAAACAGGTTACTTTTTGCGGAGCAGGTGAAGCAGCAAAACCCGAAAAGATGAAGAGTTGCGGTTTTACCCATATATAAAGAGAAACAAAAAGAAGAGACGTGAGGAGAAAGACACGCGAAGAATTCACAAATCTTGAAATGTACTGCGCGGAGATTGTGTACATAGTCACTGCAAGTGAAAGAAGGCTACCGTAATTAGCCTTAGCTACCACACGTCTTCGCGTTTCGCTACGCATGAAAGAGACATGTAAAGCGTGCTTGTAAGTTGACTTTTTTTTCTAATGCCTGCACTCCGCTAAACCTGTAACAAATGCAGTTTTTACAAAAAAAAAAATACTTACGTTTTCAAATGATCACTGTCACCATAAAGCACGGAAGCAGGCAACATGTTTCTGCTCATGTAGAAGGATCAGCATAACCGCATTGAAATATTTTAAGCTGTTGTGGTTTTTATTTTTTACAAAAGACTGTTGAAATAAACGAAAAGAAATGGAAACAGAAAGCTAAGAGCGACGAACAGAGCGACGCGGCGAACCGTTTTAACGCTTGCGCAGGAACACCATGCGGTTGTTGCGGCGCCAGGCAGCGCGGTAGGACGGGCGCAGCTTGGAGGCCTTGTGGCCCTTGTGGCGCAGACCGCGGTGCTTGCGACCAGCAGAGGTCAGACCGCGCTGCTCACGGTGCTTGTGCACGGAGTTGACGATCCAGTTGATGCGGGGGTCGCGGCGGACGGTCTTGCACATCGGGTCGACGGCAATGACCTCGTACCACTTGAACGTGGAGTCCATGTTCACCCAGTACGAGTTCAGCACGCGCAGGTTGCCGAAGCGCTTGCCCAGACGCTGCTCCGCGATGGCCTGGTTGTTCTTGTTCAGCTTCATGCCGAGCACGCCGCTGGTCTTCGGCTTACCGTAGGTGATACCCTTGTGCACCGGGCGTTTGCGGCCACCACGGCGGACGCGCACGCGGAACACGCAGAACCCCTGCTTCGTCTTGTAGCCGAGCATGCGGGCCTTCTCCGGGCGGGTCGGGCGGCGCAGGCGGACGATGGTGTGCTGGTGGCGGAACTCCCACGAGCGGATACGCTG
>MDUD01009766.1:0-14212 GCA_002216565.1 Crithidia mellificae
CAAAAGAGCCAACAAGACAACCGTCTTGCATTTGCTGCTGCAGGTGATATGCACGCGAGCACGACCATCAACGTGCCCGTGTGTGACCTTACGTTCCTGCCACGTCCGACCTGGCTTTACATGCAGGTGACCGTCACACCCGTTCCCAACTCACGCTCCTCTGTCTGTCGCGCGCACCTCTTCACAAACTCGTCGTCGAAGATGGAAGGCGCAATGCGGCGCTGCAGCAGGTGGTACTGCAGGTTCTTCACCACGCCGCGGTCAAATGGATTGCGCTTCTGTGCGTAGACGCGCTGGATGCGCTCACGCGTCGTGGCCTCTAACGCGCAGGTCATCCACATCCCCACCGCCGTGAAGGAGAGAAAGACGGCGAACATGCCCACCGGCAGCACCAAAAACGCACACGCAAGTGCTTGCAGCGTCGTCGTGATAAGCTCCACGTGCGTCCACAACGCGTACAGCACGACAAAGGTCGGCAGGAGGCAGGCCGTGGCCGCCGTCGTCACAAACGTCGCGAACATCTCCACCCGTCGCCGCCCCACGCACACGCCAACAACGCTGCAGTGGTGGTCGTGGTCATAGCAGCAGAGCCCGCAGATGTAGCAGTGCGCCGCCCGCACCGGGCGATGCATGTTGCACGTCGAACACCACTTCCGCTCCATCGGCACGCCGTCCACGTTCTCCCAGATGCTGTCGCGCTGGTTGCTCTCGATGTCACGCAGCGTCATGTCGCCGGTCGCCCCTTTTGCCGCGCCGCGGCTATCCGAGGCGTCTTCCATGTAACCGGGCTTCACGTAACCTGGGTCGTTGTACGCCAGGCGGAACATGAGAAAGTAGAAGAAAAAGACAAGCACCCACTCCGTGTAAAGATAAAAAGGCATCCACGGCAGTGCCATGTGTCCACAAAACCAATTGTACAAAATGAAGACCGTCAGCGTGAAGGTGCTTGGGGCCGCGTATGAGGTGGTGGTGCGCGGAGCACAGAAGTTGACGTAGCCGTAAAACGGCACCTTCTTGCGGAAGATGCGGACGTGCCCCAGCTTCGCGTACGGCTTGTTGCCAAACACCAGGTACTCGATGGCGTACGTGACAGGGAAGAAGAAGGAGAACTTCTCAGAGAGGGCTTGGTTGCGCTGTGCGGAGAACGCTTGCTTTGTCTCGCCCGTCATCTGTGTCGGCATCACCTTTCGCTTCTCCGCCTCTACGTTGGTGACGAGTTGCTGCACCTGCGCACTCGCGGAGAGACCTGTGGAAGCCTCCACATCGCCGGCGTACACGACCGGCTCGGCCAACCGCGCTACCGCGTCGAAGACGCCGGTGTCATCGTCCGCCAGCGTCTCCGTCGGGTTGCGCAGGTCGATCATGGCCCCGCAGGTGCCACAGCGCACGCCGTACATTCGCTCACTAACGCACTCGAAGTCCATTGTGTTGTAGCACAGCGGGCAGACCACGGTGTAGGTGGTGCCCTTGACGGGGCGGTGCGTCGAAAGCGACATGATCGAAACAAGACAAGATAAACAAAAGTGGGAAGTAAAAGAAAAGTAATAATAATAATTAAGAGCAAAAAGGCTTTGCAAGACGACGACTTATTAGATTCCAAAGAGTAAAATGTTTTACCTCAGTGGCAATCGAAAGAAAAATGATAGGGTTGTATTCTAAAAAAAAGAATTATAAAACGCAAAAATAAGAGCTTTGAATGCACCTTTAACACTACATAAACAAAAGCTGTGGAAAAAGATACTGAAGACGAAGACCTGCTCGCGTGAGTTTAGAAAGTGAGCTTCTGAGACTTAACAGGTGAAAAGTACTGCGTAAAGATAATTTTCCAGATGCTCTCTGGAATGTCAAGGAGACTTTCTTGAAAAGCAGGAAAATTACGAATTTTACTGTGTTTGGCACAGGCTACACGAACAAGAGGAGCGCAGTCTACAAGTGAGTGTAGCGTAGTTGGAAAAGCTCTGGGAACACAGACGAGCACGTAACAGACAAGTTCACTTAAGACGACGTAGCTATACTCATACGTCGACGTAAGACGTTTGAACAAGAGTCAGAAAGGCAGAAAAAAAAAACGACTTGCCTCGTCAAATGTATGCAACGCCTCTAAAGAGGAAAAAAAAAACCTGAATGATTAATCTGCGAGGTTTCTTCACAATGAAGAAAAGCGCGTCGAGAGAAAAAAAAAATGAGGAGAGAGTAAGAACATAAAACTGTTATAAACTAATAAAAAGGGAGCAATAAGTGTAGGCGAGCTGACACCAACTTTGCAACGCTAATGGCACATACATATTAATACGGTTCTTGAAGCATGTACGACTTCCCGTGCAGTCTCTCCCGTCTCATTGCTCCAACCAAACTCCAGTACTCAAACAAAATCGTGAAGAAAGAGATGCTCACTTAATTACGTGGCGCTACTCGTGGTCTCGATGTAACAATACAACAAAATTTTGCAAGTCTGCGTATAAGCAATACATCGCTCTTGCATTCGTATTCTTCAATTATTTTTTCTTCATTTCCGATCAGTTGATGGTAATAGCATATATAAAGCACATAGTAGGCAACGCACACACGCACGTTGAAAGCCTTTTTGGGTAAATAGTGAAAAAAAAGGAAACTTAAGAGAAAAATAGCATAAAAGACAGCATTTTTTTATAGAAAGAGTACTTACAACAAGTGCTGCAGAGAGAAAAAAAGAGAAGCTTTACAGCTTTTGCGTTGACGAGCTCGTTCTATTCGGTGATTGACCAAAAGAGTAAAGTGAGCACAAACGTCCAAGCCTTTGCACATCAAGTAATTTTTGAGACCACAAACGAGACTGCAATTGGCGCAAGATGCGTCTAGTGAAGTTGCGGGTGAACAACAGAAATGCGGATAGGAAAATCTTTTACTAAATGGAAAGAGCGCCATTTTTCTGACGCACATTAGCGTTGCTGCGGTAAAGTAGGTCGCCACCAAGTAGAAGTAGCACATTGCACACTAGCACGCGCACACCTACACGAGCACAGAAACAGGTGGTTACTCCTTGTACTCCGGCCACGGCGCAGGTGCCCACTCCGACCCATCCAACTCTGCGTCCTCGAAAGCCTCCACCGTCTTAAAGTGCTCCGCGACGTCTTCCGTGTAAAGATCTCCGGTCAGCCGCTGCGCCAACATGCGTGCGCCGTCCGCGATCTGTGGAATGTCGCCTGAGACGGCGCCAAAAGACAGCGTGGCCGGGTAGCAGAAGCAGTGGATATGGTCTAGCCCAGGGCACGACCCTTGTGTCTTCTCGCGAAACTCAAAGCTCGGGCCCAGGTACGGAAACTGACTCATATCTTTGCTGGACAAATTCTCCGGTGGGGTGTACACATCCTTCCACTGCAGTACGTGCTCGGCAAACGGCGCGAACTCTGGCCGCTGGCCCCAGTCCACCGCGTAGCCCGTTGCAAAGATGACCACGTCCGCCGCAATCGGACCCTTTGGCGTGTCGAGCCGCACCTTTCCATCCTCTCGCACCCCGACCTTCTCAATAGGCGCGCCAAAGTGGAAGAAGGCATTCGCGTGCCGTGACACTCGCAGCGTGCTGCCGTGGGGAGGTGGGATGTGAAGGTTCATGTAGTGCCGGAACTGCCACTTCCACGCGTCTGAGAAGGTGAGGTAGCCGTGGGTGATGCCGGGCCCCACCGCGGCTTTGCTCTTGTTGACCCGCGGAAGATCAGGGCGGCGGATCAGCAGATGCACCTCTGCCGCGCCGTGCTCAAGTGCAGTGCCGGCGCAATCCATCGCAGAGGACCCGCCGCCGATGACGACGACGTGTTTGTTCGCAAACGCGTCTCCACTCCAGACATCGGAGCTGTGCACGCGCTTCTCCGGCGGAATCTGCGCTGCCCAGTCCGGCAGCCATGGGCCACCAAGCCCACCGCGGCCGGTGGCCAACACCACATGTCGCGCGTACAGCTTCTCCGACGGCGTACCTGCAGCAGCCTCACTGTCAGTTTTTTTCAGCGCTTCCGCTCCGCCATCGACGGTGCTGGCGCGACGCACGACTTCCACCGTCGCCACGCCGTCAACGCCGGGCTGCACACGGGTCACTTTGGTGTCGTTCTGCACGTCCAGCGCATTCACGCGGCGCAGCCAACGCAGGTAGTCCATCCACTGCACCCGCGGAATCTTATCCAGCGCATCCCACGCGGCGGTGCCGAACTGTGCGATGAAGTAGGCACGAAACGTCAGGTGAGCGAAGCCGAGCGCGGGGCCGACGAGCTGCTTGCCAGACCGCAGTGTCTCCATGCGAGCGGTGGTGTCCCACGGCCCTTCGTACCCCGCAGGGGCCTCATCCAACAGGCGGGCCGCCACTCCAAGGTGCTTCAGCGCAATCGCGAGCGTCACCCCGGCCATCCCGCCACCGACAATGAGAACGTCGGTAATGGGTTGGCCGTCCGGTGTAGTCTGCACTTTTGTCCAACGTGGCACGGGGAGGTTTAAGAAGACGAGGTCTTGCTGGTAGAGTTTCTCCAGCGCCGCCAGGCCCTCTGCACCACCAACCTTGGAAGAGGAGAGCAAATTCAGCTTGCTGAGGCCACCTCCCATTGTTTTTCCTTTTGTCTTGTATGTGTTTGTAGTTCTGAAAGGTTTGAAAAGGCTTGGGACGATTTCTGGAAAAGAATACGAAAAAATAACTTTGTTTACTTTGGAAGCAGAAAAATAATAATTCTAAAAGAAATGGGGACGATATAGGCGATCAGAAAAAAAAAATTGTGTTGCAACGAGTTGTGTGCGGTAAAAAAAACAAATTACTTTTGTTTCACGTTGCAAAAAGAAAACAAAATGGCGTAACACTACGCACGAATTGAGAAACCAAAGCTACAGCGTTTTGTAGCAGAAAAAAAAAGGAATTGAGGGTATACGGTGAATATAGTCGAAAAAAATGATGGGGATATAAGAAATCAAAAGAAATGTCCACTCAGATATTCAAATGGTGAAACTGAGCTGCAAAGTAAATTCAAATTAAGCACAATAGGTTAAACTTAGCAAAGTAAGATGAGAAGAAAACCGATATGGAGTTATTAAAAATGAAAGTGAATGCATTCAGAAGTATTACCATAACTTTACACCCTTACACAATCTCAAAAAAAGGAGATGGTTGACTCATTGCTCGGTCTTTTGCGCACGCCTGGCGGAAACGCGCGTAATAACTGCTGCTTTACATTTAAATGCAGGTACGTTAAAGATATACATATTATTATCACTATGCTCACTTTGTACAGCGGATTACTAAGTTGTCTTTTTCCAGTTCAAAGAACAGGTAAAAAAAAAATGGTCGAATTTAAAACTAAGAACAGCAGGCGATATCAAATAACATTTACACACACACATAAGCACGTCTTCCATGCCGTAGCGGTGCTACTCACACAGAAAGCACTGACCTTTTCGCGCTTTCCCACAGCCGCAGCGCTCTTCCGTGCTCGCACCATTCGTGGTAGCCAATCTACCGGCAGCGATGCCACCACCGCCACCAGAGCGGCGACTGCGCACACTAGCCGTCGGCCTCTTCAACGTATCCGAAACATCGGAGCGAAAACTCAGAAACTGGTCCTCGTTCATTTTCTTAGCACCCGTCTCTGCAAAGAAAGGTGCTCGCGTTGGACCGGTAAACCGCATCGCCGGCGCTGATCGGTCGTCCTGCATATCGCCATCTGAGTAGTCCAGACCACCACAAAGCTTGTTACTTTTGAACGTGCGTTTGGCATCAAAGTAGCCTTGTCGGCTGCTGATTTGCCCCTCACGTTGAATGTGCGTGTGGTGGTGGTGCGCTGATGAGCCTTTCAGAACGGACGGCGGGTCGTCAAGAAAGGTGGGATTATAATGGTACGGCGAGCGGACGCCGCGCACTGGGGCACGTCGTACCGGCCCCGCGGAGGGCAGCGGCGCGTAGACGTGCTCGGGAATGTGCTCGCTTGCCAACAACTCATCAGCTCCGTCATCTGCGTCCAAGCGTGCCAGCAGCTCGGCCAAAGTCGGCAGTTCGTGGCGTTGTCGATGATGCAGATGAACGCCGCTTTCAGCTTTAGACCTTGACGTTTCACTGTGTCGGTGTTCAGATGTATGTCTTGATGGAACTTTAGGCGTGTCAAATACCGACGGAGGTGGTGGAACAGCAGACTGAAACGGCGCTTCGGGTTCTTTTCGCGACTTTGGTGTGTGTGACAGATGCACGGTCCGGTGGTAAGCAGGAAATGTCCTTTCGCTAGATCTACATCTTGCTTTTGCTCTGCTACGCAACTTCTCGTTTTGGGGATGTTGCCCGTCTTTTGCACCTGCGTGGGCTTTGCATTGGGCCGCACGTCGCACGTCTTCGCCGTTTTTCCAGTTCTGACAAACGTATTCCGCATCTTCGGTTTGGTCCTTCTCCTTCTCGCCTTGATCAAGGCTGCCCTCGTCATCGTTCTCGTCTTCATCTCCAAAGACACAAGGAGGCGGTGGGGGAGAAGAAGCCGTTGCTGAAAATTCTCGAGACGTGGCAGCAGATCTACCGTTTTTGTTCGCGAGGTGTGTCTCATCATCATCAAAGAACACGGTTGGCGGCTCCGGCACCGCTGCATTGCTCACTTTCGCTGCAGCTGTGCCACCTCTGCCGTATCCGGCTGCGTGGGCTGTAAACGAGGGGTTCGTTCCATAATACGCCTGCGTACGACTGCCGTACGCATGGCGATCGCAGCGGGTGGAGGGGGATGAGGTGGACGAGGACGAAAACGACGCTGCGGAGTGCGACGGCGACGGCGCTCGTGAGGTCGACGATGTTGAACTGGAGAAGAGCGACGAGGACACGGAGTTGCCATCCTTCTCGGTCTTTTGAGCCTCCGTGGAGACGCTCGCAGCACAAGCGTGGCGAGGTGGACTCTGTGAGGCCGGCGTCCACGTCCAGAGCAGCGCAGCGTTGCCCGATGACACGGCGTGCTCAAAGCAACTCTGCACGATTTGGAAAGCAGCGGCTGCGTTAGCAGATGTGTTCTTATCCGGATGGACGCGAACGACCAGCTGCCGGTAGCGCCGCTTCAAGGTGGCCGTATCCGCAATTTGAAAGGTGGGCCTCGACGAGTTGGTGTTGCGGCTTGAAAAGGCGTTTGCGGTGTCGCCAAAGAGCTGCACCGCCGTCCGCTGAAGGATGCCAGGGTTGTTGTGGTGGCTGAGGTTTGAGGCAGGCAGAGATGAGTGGGTGGCCTCGTGCCAAACGCGCAGAACCCACTGCGTGACATCGCTGTCCGAATACGTCGTACTTGCCAAAACATCGTTTCCGTTCATTAAATTGCTCATTGCGCTATGTTAAATGATTTTAAACAAAAGGACCAGTCACAGAAGAAGAAAATAAGAACGCGTAAGAGCTGTGTTGCATTGTAATAGGGTGTTTGTACATTCGTGCGCTTTGTTGTCAACCTCGCTGCGAGTACAACAACGCCAAATTGTAATTGAGAATCAAGATCTTAACAACCCTTTTTTTTAACAGTCTGCCTTCATCTAATATAGCTCTAAGAGAAACTGAGGTGAATAAATAATCTGATAATAAAAATTGGATTATGTTTTGTGTGTGTATGCATATGCGGTGTAATGAGAAAAAGAAACCGAAACACGCAAGCACAGAGGAATTAAAGAGATGTGCCAATGCATTACAAGTCTTGAAACTTGGTTTAAAAAAAAAAAACGTGAATAGAAAAAGAGGAAAAACTGAGCTTTACTTTTAGCTAAGGATGCCGCTTCTGAGAGCCGACAGCAATTCCTCTCAGCTTTAAGCAACCCTGCACACGTTGTCACCAGTCGAAGACGTAAAGCTGGTGACAACTGAGAGATGTTTCTCACTTTAAGAAAGACGCGTTGTTGCAGAGGGGACGGCATCAGCCATCGCCGGACCGTGCTATTCAGATGTGTAAGAAAATTGTAGTAGCAGTGTAAAGAACAACTCTGTTCGGTGCAGGCAGTTTTTCATTTTACCCATTTAAAGCCCTTCACTGCAAGGCTTGAAGATTGATAGTTTTCCCTGCTTTGTTGTGCTTGTTGTTTTTCGTTGTCAACAGAACATACCCCACAGCTATAGCTTAACGTTTTCGTTAAAGCAAAAGCAATATCCTCAACTCGCGCTGTTTGATTTTTGTCGCCCGTTATTCAGGTTGTTGTTGTTGTTTTTTTGCTAGTGTAACCTCCGAGACTTGCAACGCCTCGTTGCCAAAACTTTTTTAATAGTTCAGTCAATGGTAGCCCGGATAGCGTTTTGCTTGCAAGTTGCTTCGCAGCACCATCAAACATGTTTGCTTCGCCCCGCTGTTTTTGTTTCTTTTCCCATTTAGGTAAGGACATCAACACGGTGCCACACCGTCCACACATCAACATTTTTTTTTTGCTGCCTGGTTGACTTTTCGCTACAACATCACACCGTAATTAACTGATACGTGTTTGCCTCTTTACATCTTCAGGCTGCTCTATCTGCTTTGCCAACAAGCTAGAAGGCGAGACTTGATGATTCAACATTCCACATGGAGATCAGCTGTTCAGCACCTTGTGTGGAAGGAAAAGGCAATGCTTTCAAAACAGCAAAGGTTGACGAAAGAACAAAACTGCTCCCCTTATCCTTTGCTTAATAGCGCTCAATGGAGGCGTTCACGGTTTGACGCCTCTTCATCTCATCCACCGCCTGCCGCACCGCGCCGTACTGCAGCACAAAAAAGATCGACAGCGGAATCTCGTGCTCCGGCTGCCCGTCGTACTGGGAGCGGCACCGGTACACCAGCGCCGCCACCCGCTTGTCGCGAAACTCGTACAAGATGCTGTCCTCCTCTCGCCAGAAGATGTAGTGCGTGAGGTCGAGTGGGGCTTGAGGCGTGCTGGCCACCGCGCCGTGAGGCGGGTGCTTCTTCGATGCACCAGGCGCCGCCGTGGACTCCGCTGCCGTCGTCGCCGCCGCCGATGCCGCGCTCGCGTCTCCTGCCTTTCCGCCCTTTGGCAGCGTCACCGGCGCATCAGTCGCCCGCTGCACCTTCGCGAGCACCGCGAACATGGCGGGCTGCGTGGCATAAATCGGATCCTCGTGCGTCGCCCCTGCCGGCGTGGATGCCTTCGCCTTCCCGGTCTCCCGCGCGGCTGCATCCAGGCGGTCCAAGTTGTCCTCCAAAATCTGCACCGTCAGCTCGAGTGGAATGTTGCGGATGTACTCGGAGATGAGCAGCAGGCACTTTGCCCGCGACGTCGCGGCGTGCTCGTCGTCCACGACACTGGTCAAGATGTCGGTGGGCGGGATGCCAGGGGCGGCCTGGCGCCACACGTGCTGCCGGAGCAGCGTGCACAGGGGCCGCAGCGCCTTTGGGTAGAGCTGCTGCCCGTGCGCGACGTCGAGCAGCGACGAGAGGCCGTAGAACTCCTGCTCCTCCTCGCCGGTAGCGTCCTCGCCGTTGTTCTGCAGCCGCACCACGCTCGTGAACGGGCTCTCCAGAAGCGCCAAACCAAGCTCATCGCGGTCCACCTCGTTCATCTTGTCCGGGCACAGCTGATCCATCAGGTGAATCAGGCCGTCCACATTTGACGCCTCCATGTCGAAGACACCAAAGTCCACCGTGATGAGCCCGCTCTCATCCTCATCTGTGTCCTCGTCGTGCTCCGCTGACCGGGACACCTCTCCGTCTTCTTCATCGCCTTCTTCAGCGTCGTCCATCGATGACTCCTCATCGCTATCGTCCTCGTCGTCGTCGTCCATCTCTTCGCTCTCAAAATCGCCTTCCGAAGCGTCCAGACTGCCGCTATCCATATCGCTGCTTTCATCTTCCTCACCACTTTCGCCGTCGCTGCTGTTCGAGCTTTCCTGCTCTGCGCCACCCACACGTCGCTGCTGCGCCGCCGCCGCGGCCGCCACCGCCCGTCGCAGGCCCCGCAGCTCCGCCTCATTGCCCTCTTCGCTTTCGTCGTCGCTGTCCAGCTCCGAGTCGGTGCTCGGCTGGTTGCCATCGTCTCCGATGTAATCTTGCGAGCTGAGGTCGCTGCCATCCTGCGCCTCCTCCTCCTCCTCCTCCCGCACCTCGGCGTCACCATTTGCAGTCGACGCCTTCGCCGCTCCGTTCAGGAACCCGCCCTTGTGCGCTTCCGCCCCCCCTGCGACAGTGGCGGTGGCGGTGGCGGTGGCGCTTGTGGTGGTGTCCGACACGGGCTGGCCTTCGTGGTCGTACGCGACGCGCCGCCGCTTGGCATCCGCCTCCTGCTGCCGGCGGTGCCGCGCGAGCGTCTCCGGCGTGGCCGGAAAGTCCATCGCCTTTTTCCGCGTCTCCTCCACCAGCTTTAGCTCGCCCGGCGAGTAGACGTGCTGGCCGTCGCGCGAGGTGGAGGCCACCGCAGTGGTCGAAGAGACGACATTCGAGGCGGTGGCGGACTGGGCAAGAGAGGTGTTGGCCCCTGATGCGGTGGTGGGGTGGTGGCTGCGGTGCGCCGCGCTCTGAATGTCAATCGGCTCAGGCTGACGGTGGCGCTTCGGCATCTTGAGGAGAAAGCTAATAGAGAGTGAAAGATGTATAAGGGAAATATACTATTTGAGCAAAGTTATGGGAGCAACGGATAAGGTATGTGTGTCGCGTTCAATTGTATCGTAGGTTGTTATTACGATCGCTGCTGCCAGCGTCGTTAAGGAATTGGTTTTGTAGTAAAAACTAAAAGAAGGAAAGAATGAGAGCATGAAGCCGACAAAAATCAAAAAATTAAAAAAATTCTACACTACTGCAAATCGCAATCATCACTATTACTACACCTGGTCTGTTGGCATTCACTGTATCTATTTGAGGATTGACAAAAAAGTAAAAGCACAAATCCTAAAAAAAAGCACTTCCAGCTGTACTTTTGTCCTCGCAGGAAAAAAAAACCTTGCGTCTTGGCCGTCCGCAGACGTTGTTTCCTTCAATTAAAGCGAAGCTACTCAACACTATTTTGGTTTTTTTACTTTAATGGAAGAGCCGCTAGTGCTCATGTTCCAGACAAAATTGCAAAGTGTAGGAACCCGGCACCTCTTAAAACACTAACCTCATTTTTCTTACTTGCAACACCTTCTGGCATTGCCTAAGATGCACAGCGTTGACCAAAAGAGCAACTCTTCAAAACG
Organism: Crithidia mellificae; assembly: GCA_002216565.1. Taxonomy (NCBI): domain Eukaryota; phylum Euglenozoa; class Kinetoplastea; order Trypanosomatida; family Trypanosomatidae; genus Crithidia; species Crithidia mellificae. The sequence goes on from MDUD01009766.1 coordinate 11,102, forward strand.
CAATAAGAAAAAAAAAAGTTGACCAACGAAGAGAGATCACTTTTCGCGTCAAATATGAAAACAAATCTAAACTAAAAAAGCACTTGATTAGTTAAGTATAAACAAAAACCAGCCAGAAACACAATGAACCGAAAACAAACAAAAAGAAATACAATGAAGTGAAGCACTGAAAATAATAGCGGCAAAAGAAAAAAGCCTGTATGGCACGGTACGAAGATGTCACCCATAGAATCAACCCAACAACAAGAAATACTTCATTCCATACACAACAGTTGAAGTAGATTGAAGTGTAGCACCTTTTTTTTTTGTTGTTGTTTGTGTGTGTTAAAAAAAGGCCAGCCTCAAGAAAACACCGACTGTTAAACAGAATCAACGTAGTTGAGAGTTAGGCACGCAAGGAGGCACTGCGAGCCATCAACGCCTCGACTATAGTACTAACAGGAGAGAATCTGAGAAGTTTTAGTTTTTGTTAGCTTCACGACCCTCTCACTCCGCTGTCGCACATCTGTCATTACCGACCATTTAGATGTTTTTCACTTCCTTGTGCTGTTGTCATTCTTTTCATTACCAATCGTCGTCGGTGCGCTTGCGGACGATGGTGATGTGCGACTTGCCCTCCGACTCCTGGCTAGCCATCTGCCCTAAAAGCTCACGCACCGTGTCATCGGAGACCGGGGGCTGCATCTTGCCCTTCTGCACCGCCTGGATGATGTGCATCTCCACCGCCTGCGCCCGCTCTGGCTTGACCTGTGCGATGCGCTGAAGCCGCTCGCGGCCCTCGGCGCTGACAAACGCGCGCATCATGTTCTCCTTCTGCTCTGTGAAGGCCTCCATGCGCTCCTGCTGGGCCTGCTGCTTCGCCATCATCTGCTGCGCCTGTTCTTCGGAGATGGGTACACGAGACATCGTTTCAACAAAATTGTTAATAAGACAGGGAAAGAGTAAATTGACGTTTGATAAAAGGTATTCAAACCGAAAAAAAAGTGTGCTGGCGTGTCAAAACGACAAAACAATTGGTTGAAAACAGTGATGGGAAACAGAGAGGTAAAAGGTAAGATATTTTTTTTTAATTGCGTCATTGCATTAAACGAAAATAAGGAACGGGGATTAGTGGAAAGAAAACAGCAACGCAAAGCTGAAATCGACAAAATCTGGCAACCGTTGCCTTTCCTTTCAAAACAGCGGGTAAGGCAAATGCCACTTCTGATAGTTTTTCTATCGTACAGTTCCGAACTTGAATGAAGCCCTCGCGGTAACCGTTAGCGTTTCTTTGAGAAGTGCCCGACAAACGGAACGTTTTATATGATACAATGGCATTCTCAAAAAGGTACTCTTCCTTTTTTTAACCAATGACAACTTCACTTTGTTCGCTGCAAGAAATGGTGGTCCGATACATTTATAATATATATTTGTCTGAATCAATAGTTGACACTGTAGCTTGCGAGAGCTTGCTCGGCAATTTGAAATCGTTACAGCCAACAATAGATTTTTGCTGACACTTGTTAAAATGAAAAGAAAGAGGTATTGTGAGAAAAAAAAAGTACATACTTTGCTCATTTTTTAGAAAAAAAACCGCAAAGCAAAAAAAGAAAAAACGCTGGCATACCCAAATGTGTTTCGGCTGCCCAGGGTCAAAAACGCAGGTGGTGGAAAGACGCTGGTACGAAGCTGGAGCAGCAGGCTAATCGAAAACAACTGCAGGAAAAAAAAGGTATTGAATAGGATGCAAACTTGACTGTTTGCAGAGTGTGTGAAAATAGATCAAATAAATGAAAACAAATAATAATAATAATAGTGACAATGGAGTCTTGCTGTGACGCGGTCATCTCATCCATCAAATATGACCCGCTGAAAAAAAAAAAGGAACGGTGGGGTTAGGAGTGACAAAGAGATGCTCCCCATATAGTTTCCGTTCTCTAGGCTCCTCTACGCCTTCTTCGGACACACACGGAAGAACTCGAAGGCGTGCACGCGGCCCGGCTCCGGGTGGCCGTACCAGCGGTTGACCAGCATCGTCTGCACGTCGTACTCGCGGCCCGTCGCGGCCTCGTAGAGAGCGTGCACCTGCTCCGCGAAGAAGGTGAAGGGAGGCCCCTCCACATCCCCCGCATCCCGCACCGGCCGCTCCACCATCAAACCTGCCTCCGGCGTCAGCACCGCCGCCACCGTCTTCACGTAAGCCTCGCGCATGCTCGGGTGCATCGCCATCATCGAGGCACGGTCGTACACAAAATCCACTTTGGTGTCGCAGAACGCGGGCAGGGTGGCGAGTGCGAGGAAGTCGCCTTGGTAGAGATGCACCGTGCAACCGTCTTTGAAGCCCTCGTACAGCATCACCTCGCCGCCGCCGGGCAGGGGGAGGTTGGTGGCGGAGAACGCCACCTCGCCAAAGTGCGCCTCTCGCTGGCGACGCAGTCCTTCAGGCGCCAGATCAGCACCGATCACGAGGCGTGCGCCGTGGTCGGCGAGGTAGCGCAGGGCCGGGGTGTCACCGCAGAGAGGCACCAGCACCGCCTTGCCACGAAGGTACTGCGTCACCACGACCTCTTCCGCCACACCGTTGTAGAGCTTCGCGTCATTTTCCGCCTTGTCAATCACGCACGGCATCGGCAGCGCCTGTCCGGCCGGGGCACCCGGTGCGTTGCAGGCATAAACATAAAGGTTGCGAGTGAAGAAGGGCTGCTGCTCGGCGTTGCGCCAGCCGGTGATGTCGTGCTCCCAGGCTGCGTTCCAGAAAGTTTTCGCGTTGTGTGCATCAAGCTTGGGGTGCACCGAGTCCGGGTACTTTGCAGCCCCGTCGTTCGACATCGTGCTTGCTGCAAACAGAAACGATAGAAAACGCCTAGACTTCAGTAGTCGAGAAGTACACCTGAGGCTGGTGAGCGTTTTGGCTAGAGCAAAGATTGTTTATGTGTCCTTTGCGCTAAGGTAAAAAAGTAGTCTTAAAGAGAGACGATAAAATGATTCACGGTACAATTAACCCAAAAAGCTTGCGCTTGTAGCTATGCGAATCTTTGTAAAATAGGGAAAAACGAAAAGGTTGTTCACGACCAAAGACATTAAGAACCTTCACGTTCGAGGAGCAATAAAAAACGATTTTCAACAAAACAA
>MDUD01009767.1:0-11657 GCA_002216565.1 Crithidia mellificae
TGATACGCCGTTCCTCAGCGTCGGTTGTGCTGCGCTTTTAAACGTAAAGGCGATTTCTCATTTTTGTTTAACGTCAACCGTCTTTTTTCTGTCTTCATTTTCCATATGTTTGCGATAATCGTCGATAGTCTTTGCTACGGGAAAAAAAAACAAAGGACGTACGTAAACTATTCTGTTCGCTTCTTAATTCACATACTCAAAATATAAAATAGCAAAGGAGGAGCAGCAATCACCACACAAAAAAAAAACATACCACTCTACGCTTAGAGACTTACACCTTCACGCACTCGGCAGGCACAAATGCGTGGGGCACGCGACGATGCGGAGGATATGCGTCGCGCTAAGGCGCGGGCAAAGCAGCAGCACTGGCAGGAGCGCCAGGACCGTTCCAAGGAGAGCCGCGAAGAGATCGAGCGATTACAGCTGCAGTGCGCCGACCTGCGGCGCGATCTGGAGAACATCGCCGAGTCCACCGAGGCGAACACGTCAACGGAGCACCAGTACAGCAAGTTTGCCGAGCTGCCGCTGTCGCAGCGGACGATGATGGGGTTGGAGCGCGGCAAGTACACCACCCTCACCCCGATCCAGCGCGACACGCTGCACCTCGCACTGGCGGGCTTCGACGTGCTCGGGGCGGCCAAAACGGGCTCTGGCAAGACGCTCTGCTTTGTCATTCCAGTTCTGGAGAGCCTCTACCGCGAGCACTGGTCGGCGGACATGGGCGTCGGTGCCCTGCTGCTCAGCCCGACGCGCGAGCTGGCGCTCCAGATCTTCAAGGTGATGCAGCTGGTCGGGTACAAGCACGTCCACTCCGCCGCCCTGCTGACCGGGGGCCGCGATGTGCAGGAGGAGCGCAAGCGCCTGCACGCAATCAGCATCATTGTGGGCACCCCAGGCCGCGTCCTGCACCACCTGCAGGACGACGCGGAGCTGGTGCTGGACAACATGCAGCTCTTCTGCATGGACGAGGCGGATCGCCTGCTGGACATGGGCTTTCGTGAGGCCGTCACAAACATCATCAAGTACCTGCCCCCGCAGCGTCAGACGCTGCTCTTCTCCGCGACGCAGACCACCGACGTGCAGATGCTGGCGCAGATGTCGCTGAAGAACCCGCGCTACGTTTCCACGCAGGCGATCACGGCGGCGCCGACGCCTACAACCCTGTGCCAGAACTTCGTCGTTGTGGAGCTGCACCGCAAGCTGGATGCGCTTCTCATGTTCCTGAAGCGGCACCCGAACGACAAGATCGTCGTCTTTGTTAGCACCTGCAACCAGGTCAAGTTCATGTACCTCGCCTTCTCAAAGATCCTGAAGAAGATGCGCATCCCCTCCATGTGCCTGACGAGCAAGATGAAACAGTTTCGCCGCGAGGAGGTTTTCCTCACTTTCTGCCGCTGCAAGTCTGCGGTGCTTTTCTGCACGGATGTCGCCTCTCGTGGACTGGACTTTCCGCTGGTGCACTGGGTCGTGCAGTACGATTGCCCGGAGAGCGCGCAGACCTACATTCACCGGGCGGGCCGCACCGCACGGGCCGGGGCTCGCGGTGTAAGCCTTCTCTTTCTCACGCCGCGCGAGACGCCCATGCTGAGCTACCTGCACGCGAAGCACGTCCCTCTGCGCGAGATTGCGATTAAGCAAGACTACATGACGTCCAGTCAGGAGATCTTTGTGGCGCTGGTCGTGCAAGGGCTGAAGTACGAGGCGCAGAAAGCGTTCATTGCGTACCTGCGCTCCGTGTACTTTGCATCCAACAAAAACGTCTTTGAGGTTGGTGCCATCGACGTGGAGGCTTTTGCGAAATCGCTTGGTCTGCTGGTTGTGCCGGATATGTCGGAGCTGAACAACTTGCAGCGCAGCGCGAAGAATCTGCCGTGGGACGTCGTGAACTTCATCGCAAAGCGCACCAACGACCGCGGCAACCTGACGCGCAAGGAGAAGCATCTGCAGGCAACGGACATGTACCGCGTGATGGAGCAGAAGCAGCGTTTCGCGAACAAGAACGGTGCCTTGCAGGACGACTTGGCTGACGGCGACGGCGACAGCGCTGCCCAGCAGCAGCGGCAGCGGCAGCAGAACGCAAGCGACAGCGACGACGACGACGGCTTCCTCGTGAAGAAGACGGACAAGTCGCCGAGTGGCGCCTCTGCCAAGGCAGGGGCGTCTGGATCCAGCAGTGGAGCTGCGACTGCCGCCGCTGCCAATGCCGCCAACATGCACTTGACTGTCGATGAGCGCCTGGCGGGTCTGTCGAAGAACAAGCGGCGTAAGCTGATCGAGAACCCCGATTTGCGCGTGCGGGATCTTGGTCTCAACGAGCACATCTTTTTCAAAGACGACGAAGATGAAGACGGCGAGGATACAGACGCGAAAGCGGGAGGCCAGGCAGGCGCCAAGAGCAGAAACGGAACCACCAACAACAAAAGTTCTAGCAAGTCTCGTCGTGCAGGCGAAAGCGATAGCGAGGAAGAGAGCGACGACGAGGCGGACATGGCTCGCCTCACCAGTCTTATGAAGGGTGCCGTGGTGCACCGCCACAGCGACGGTGACGAAGAGGCGGACGCCGGCGGCAGCCGTGGCAGCAGTAACAGCGATGAGGAAAAAGACGAAGCGGACTTCACGAGTAAGCTGCAGAGCCGCATGCAAGCCATCAAACCCGACGACCTCGAGCGTGCCAAGAAAATGCGTCGCCTGCGCCGCCTGCAGAAGATGGGTCGCGTCTCACGCAAGTCGACGATCGACGAGAGCGGCGTGACGACGAAGAATGGTGGACCGCGCCCCGCCCGCTCCGATGATGAAGATGATGATGATGATTATGCGGACGACGATGACGCCTCGAGCACGGGCTCGCTGAGTCGTCTGCTGAAGGCCGCACGTGGGGAGCTCTACAGCGACGACAGCGAAGAGGACGACGATGGCGCTGTGTCGGCGCGTGCGGCACCGCGGAAACGCCGTCATGAGGAGAGTGGCGGGTACCACGGCATCGATAGCAGCGAGGACAACGAGAGCGGTGACGATGACGGGACTTTCGACGCGGTGGAGGAAGAGGAGGAGCAGGAAGTGCCGCCACCGAAGAAGAAGCTGAAGTCAAAGCGGTAGGGAAGACTTCTTTTTTGATAATAAGACCGCGCAGCGCGTGCTGCTGTCCCTATTAAATGGTTTTATTAAGTCTCGTGCACCTTTTTCTTTTGTAATAAATGGCGAGTTGCGGGATGGCGTTAAGCTGCACACTGTGTGGCGTTATTTAATAATGATAATGCTTTAGTTTAAGAGTATTATTTCTTTTGTTTATTTTCATTTAAAGTTTCTCTCGATTAATGGATTCTGTTTACCAATAAATAATAAAATAGGACGTAATGTCAAATTCGAGAAGAGTTGCATTTTTCTCTCGTCGGTTTCACTGTCTCAAAGCGGAAGGTGATTTCATAGCAAGCATCTATAGTTAGCTTTACTACACCTTTCGGAAAAACCGAATCGCAAGTGTGCAATAAACAATGGTTTCTCTTCATCAATTGTGTTGTACTTCAGAAACATTAGCATATATAAACACTGAAAAGCAACTTATTGCTTTGTTAAGGAAATGAATTTGCAAGCAATGAATCTCACCTGGTTTTGACTTTCTTTTCTCTCTTTCTATGCTTTTATTGTTTACTTAAATTCTTTTCAGGAAACGCTATTTATTTTTGCATTCCTTACCTAGCTGCGAGGCCGTTGCAGCGCGCAACGCCTTTTTGTTGTGTAACTGGTCTCATTAGAGCCTTTCTAACGCTGCATTTTAACTCACTTTTTGAAGTGTGCATTCGCCGCGCCTCCTGTGTTAAATTTTCTAGTGCCTTGATACAGAAAAAAATTGTGGTTGAGTTCCATGTTTCGTCGGACTCCGTACTGGCCCAAGGTGACGCGGTCGTGGACAAAGGCGTCCATCAGTGCCGCCTCCGCGCACTTCCCCGACGCCGTACGCGCGGACCCGGCCGCCACGCGCAGCGGCGCCACCAGCGCGAAGGAGACGCGCAACTGGACGCTCAACGACGCCACGGTGAAGACGACGGAGCTGCCAAAGCCGGTGGCCCTCCTCGTGCGCAAGGCGAAGCTGTACGGCGACCTTGTTCGCTTCAACCGACCCGTTGGGTGGCAGCTGCTGCTGATCCCGTGCTACTGGGGCTCCGCGCTCGCGGTGACGCGTGCCATGGTGTGGGAGGGCGCCGACCCGGCTGCGCTATTTGCCCCTTTTATTCCTCTCCACCTCGCCGCTCAATTTTTAATTGGGGCGTACCTGATGCGCAGCGTTGGCTGCATCGTGAACGACATGTGGGATCGCAAGTTTGATCGCATGGTGGAGCGCACGGCGCAGCGTCCGCTGGCCTGCGGTGCGATGTCGATGGCGGAGGCTTGGGGCGTGCTCATCTCCCACGTGACGCTGGCCGGGCTCATTGCGCTGAACCTGTCGCCCGCCGCGTTGACGGCGTGTGTCGCGATCACACCGATTTGGGTCATGTACCCTTTTATGAAACGCATCACCTACGCCCCGCAGTTCTTCCTGGGCCTGTGCTTCAACTGGGGTATCTTTGTTGGCTACGCCGCCGTGCTGGGTCGCGTGGACATGGCCATCTGTCTGCCGATCTACTGCGGCGCCGTGCTCTGGACGATTCTGTACGACACCATCTACGCTTACCAGGACCGCCGCGATGACTTGAAGTGTGGCGTGAAGAGCACGGCGATCTGGATTGGCGACCGCAAGCACATTCTGTCTGCCATGGTGGCCCCCATCGGCGCGAGCATGCTACTGACGGGCTTCATGGCCTCGCAGTCTCTGCCGTTTTACGTCGGCATTCTCATGTGCATGTACCACCTCAACAGCATCGTGGATGACGTGAACATCTACGACAACTGGTCCTGCGCGCAGGGCTTTAAGCGCAACGTGCGGCTCGGCCTCTACGTCCTGCTGGCGATGTGCGTGGGCAACCTTTTCTGGGCCTTCGCGTCCGAGCACGAGGCGGAGCACGACAAGACCACCGACACCGCGCCGGAGTCGTCGCTGCTGTCGCGCTTCCTCTTCTTTGATCAGCACACCGAGCAGCGTGCGTACAACACGGAGAGCTTCAACTGGGTGGACCGTGTGGTGCACCCAGCCTTTGTGCAGGCGGAGAGCGCGAAGGCGGCTGGGATGAGCGAGGCGCCGCCGATTCCAGCGTGGATGCGGCGTGAGTACCTCGGTCAAAACGTCTCGACCATCCTTGTTTTCTGTGGTGTGCCGGAGGAGACGGTGTCGCGGTGGGCGGCGAAGTGGTACGAACTGTCGGATCACTACAACATGTTCTCGAAGCTGTCCATCTAGTAAGGTGCAGTTTGTTTTTCCTCTTTGGATGGCTAAAGCTTTGTATTTTACTGTTTTTATTGTTGTCAATTTGTTGGGTTTTTTCTCTGCACGCATTGAAGCCTATTGTTATGAAACGTGCAATTTTTTTTTTTCCCCCAGAAATATCACTTAATTTCTGTTGCTGATCTTCTTGGTCTTTGTTCACCATACTTCTTTTTTGTTCTGATTTTATGAGAAGGAAATTTGCAGCTTTCTTGAAACGCTGTCACAACAGTTTGTATTTGCTGCTCTTTTTTTTTTTCAAAACAATCATGGCGTTCCCGTTGTTTGTTAGCCATAAACGTGCAGATGCTGCTCATTTTTTTTTATTGACGTAATCTAGCTAGTGCCACTGGCAGCATTCACGGACATCTTCTCGTAAGCATTGTTCCTCACACACACACACACACATACACTCATCTACACTCACTTTTGCAAGCGCGCCTCATCACGCATTAATTTTAATAACTTAGAAAAAATGGGAAAAAAAGTAAACATTTGACGAACGCTACGCAATAGTAGTTCGCAAAACTGTTCTGTACTAGTGGACAGCATGTCGAAAGCTGTGCTGATCACCTTGAGCTTCGTTTGACAGCGATGTGTATACTACGGACACAACCACTTTTTGCCTTTACTGAACTTCGCAAAACGTTAAAGTTTACTTTCTCTTTTTCTTTTTTTATAATCTATCCTATTCTGTTTTTTGCCTTCCCTTTTTGTCTTGATTTGATCCCCTATGTCGGATGTGTGTGCATCTTCCCTTATTTTTTATCCATGTTTTATTTTTGGTTGTTTAATAGCTCTATTTAGTATTTAATCCCAAAATCTAACGACCAAATTGATTAAAATCTTCTTTACTATTTTTGACGGGTAATTGTATTCACCGCAGGTGCATTTCATTCTTGTCCTTTCTTAAAAAAAAAAAACGTTCGACCTTAACATTTATTAGCTTGAATTTAAAGCATCCATCACCTATTTCCTTTCAAACAGGCAATACATAACAGAGAGCAAAAACGCTTAACGAGTGAAACCTCTCAATTGAACGGGTCTTGCACAAAAACCGTCAAGGACAACATATCACAACCTCATAACAAAAAAAAACCATTTTTTTTTTTACAAATGTCCACCCCACCGTACATTGCTGTCGTGTCCGACATGGATGGCACCTTCCTCTCGCCTCAACACACCGTGACGAAGCGCACGCGCGACGTTGTGGAGGTGATGCAGAAGCAGAAGCACATCCCTTTTCTTTTTGCCACCGGCCGCCACCACACCGACGTCCTCGCGACGGCGCGGAAGATCCAGCTGGAGGGCTACGTGCTGACGAGCAACGGTGCTCGCGCGCACAACCCGCAGGGCGAGGTGGTGATGAAGCAGGACATGGACGCCGGGCTGGCACGAGAACTGGCGTGCTTTGCAGCGGATAACATGGCCATCACGACGAGCATCTACCAAGAGGACGCGTGGCGCATGAACCGCGACACCGAGGACGTCAAGGAGTACTACGAGGACAACAAGGACGTCTTTTACCCCGTCATGTTCGACCCGGTCACGCACGAGAGCTACGCCGGGGTGTACAAGGTCTACTACACCTCGGACCGCAACGAGACGGAAAAGCTAAACGAGCTGGAGCAGAAGCTGAAGGCGACGTTCGGCGCGCGCATCTACGTCGCCTACTCGGTGCCGCGGTGCATGGAGGTGATGGGTGCTGGCGTCAACAAGGCATCGGGGCTGGGTCTGCTGCTGAAGCAGGAGATCTTTCCAAATGACCCGCGCAGTGGGGAGGAGCTGCTGAAGGCGTGCATTGCGTTTGGCGACGGCGAGAACGATGCGCCGATGCTGATGGCAGCGGGTCACGGCTGCGTCATGTCCAACGCGCAGAGTCGTCTGCTGGACCTCATTCCTCTCGGCGCGGACCCGCACCTTGAGATGATTGGTTCGAATGCTGAGGATGGCTTGGCAGAGAAGCTGATTCAGGTGTTCCATCTGGATTTGTAAAAACCAAAAAGCACGTTCTCTGAACACGTCGGCGGCTCTTTTTCACAAGTCGCAGCATTTTTCTTTTGGTTTAAGTTCAACAATGCATCGACAGATGACATGCAAGATTTCAAAACGACCCTCTCTTAAAATTTTTTTCAAAGACACAACAAAGTTCTCGACAACATCCCATTTTGCTTCCGTCAATTTCTTTCGATCTCAGTCAAATTAAAGTACTTTTTTTGGTTGCTATTTGCCAAATCCTCCCTTTTTTTATTATCTCTTATTTGTGCGCTATGCAAGCGGAGCTTGTGGGGAAAACCAAAGAACCTGCGGCTCTTGCAACTCACTTTGCTTGCTCCTTATTGTTCTTAATGGAGTGCTGCGGCTATGGGTGCTCCTGGAGAGAAAAAAAAACGACCTTTTTTTTAATTAAAATACCTTTTCTTTCTCTAATCTTAGCGAATAGAAAATGTAATGACCTGAAACCCCCCTTTTTTTAGCCTTTGTTGATGTAGTGTGAGGCAGTGAGGGTTATAAAATTCTTCTTTTTCTTTTTCACGTCCAGCAACAAAGCATCGTGGATTCTTTGCGAGCATCATTCACGTGTTAGCTTGTTGCTTTCCAACGGTGTGAATAAAGAGTCACAATTTCTTGCTCAGTAGAAACAGTGCACGCAGAGTTCCGAGTATTTAATCCCCTCGTTTTATTCTCTCATCTTCTTTCCCGGTTTTGCCGTTTGATATCTGGTGGCAAAGTATAGGCTTCATCTCTTGACCTTCACTGAGCTGCAATTTAATCCACATCATACGTCTGCCTGGCTGCAAAACGAAAGCAGAAAAAGACCAAAAAAAATTAAGCTGTCCGGGACTGTGCTGTATTTGCCTAATACAAAAAGCGTTGCGTGGTTAATTGCTGCAGAATTGCATCACACAACCTTTGTCCTTTCGCACGAGTTCTTTTTTACCTCCAAATATTGTACCGCTTTCTGTAATGTTCCGATCTGCGTGGCGCTACGCAGCCGCCGCTGCAGCTGGTGTTCGTGGTGGTGCTGCCGCTGCGAAGTTTCGCTTCGTTGCCTCCGACATGGACGGCACCATCCTCAGCCCGCACCACACCCTCACCGAGTACGCCTCCGAAACACTGCGCCGCCTCGCACAGGACCGCCACGTCCCCTTCGTCTTTGCCACCGGCCGCTTCTACGCGGATGTGGCGGCGGTCAACAAGGACCTGCAGCGCTTCTTCTACGACCGGCGACTCTCGCTGCCGCCGGTGCCGGCCACGACGTGGCAGCGCACGCCGACCTACATCATCACCTCCAACGGCGCTGTCATTCACAACGCGGAGAGCGGGGAGGTGGTGCTGGAACGGCCGATCGACCCTGCGCTGGTGCAGGAGATCTACCACCTCTTGCCTGCCAGCGAAACGCGCATCAACACCGGCATGATCCAGAATGATAACTGGCTGTACCGCATGGACTGGGCCGAGATGCTGAAGTTCCACAGGCAATCCGGCTGCCGGTACGAGGTGGTGCCGCAGCTCTCCAGCGACGCCGCTCAGGGTGGGCTGGACCACGTGTACAAGCTCTTCTTCTCCTGCTGGGACAGCCCACTGCTGGAGAAGCTGGAGCGCGAGCTGCAGGAGCGATACGGTGCAAACCTGACGGTGACCTTCTCATCCGCCTACAACGTCGACATCACCGCAAAAGGTGTGACGAAAGCTTCCGCGCTGACGAGTCTGTTTGAGCACATGGAGCCGCTGCCGCAGGAGAGGGCAGCCGACGCCACGGCGGCTGCGCGCCTGAAGGCGACGATTGCCTTTGGTGACGACCTTAACGATGCTGCGATGCTATCTGAAGTGGGTCGCGGGTTTATTATGGGCAACTGCAACCCACAGCTGAAGGCTCGCTGTCCGGAGCTGGAGGTAATTGAGAACAACAGCACCGACGCGGTGGCGCGCAAAATTCGTGAAGTGTTTCAGCTAGATTAAACAAAGGGGAAGACACTTTTATTTGACTGATGCTCATTATTTTGTCTTTGTTGCACTTTGAGCGTTGAATGACTGTTGGTGTTCTGGTCTTTCTGATCTTATTTTGCAGTGGCGGCGCTGCTAATCTTTTGTATGTGTGTCTTGAGGAGTTCGTATATCCGCCTCCTCGCACCGTTTATCTCACTCACAAACAAGCGACGAAGTGCAATTCAATTGAGTAAAGATGAGTAATGAAGTTGCGTGCTTCTGTTGTGCAGTTTACGCTAGTTTTCTTTTGGCTTGTCGAGCTGAACTGAGTAGTGGGCAATTCTGAGAGCAAGTAGGACGTTTGATAGGCAGTCGTTCTCAAAAAGCTCAATTCGCTTTACATCGTACACCAACTGCAGCAGAGACTAACAGCTTCCTTGTTCGCACGGTCTGTCAAACCATCCCCTATTCCCAGCTCCAAACCTTTTGTTTTCCCCTGGTTTGTCTCTGAATTGTCCTATGCGCTTTCAGTCTTCACACCCATATTTGCCCGGAGTCAAATTAGTGTTTTTGTCTCTTCCAACAAAATATTATTATTATTAGAATAACCGTCCTTAAAATGACCCCTCCTTTCAAGTATGTCATCTCCGATATGGACGGCACCCTCTTCGGGCCGGACCACCATGTCAGCGACTACACCCGTGACACCCTCAAGACTCTCGTCCACGAGCACGGCGTCACCCTCATTCTCGCCACGGGCCGTCACTACCCGGATGTCAAAGTTGTCTCTGACAACCTAAAGAAGTTTATCTGGGGCGATGACACGACCGCGTCCGCCACCGCCACCGCCGCCACTGCAGCGTCGTCGCGGCCGCCGATGATGTATCTACTAACGTCAAATGGTGCCGTGGCGCACAATGCTGTTACGCACGAGCTGGTCTTTCAAACGAGTGTCGACCCTGTGCTGGCGGAGAAGTTGTATCACCACCTTCCCGCTGACGAGGAGGCGGTGAACACGTGTGTATACCAGGAGAACGAGTGGATTTGCCGCATTGACTGGCCGTGGATGCTGAAGATCTTCAAAGAGAGCGGCGTCACCTACCAGCTGGCGCCTGACCCACCTCGGCATGGCTCGACTTCGTCGGAGAGCGAGAAGGATACTGCAGGCGAGCATAAGGGCTTAAACGTAGGCAACTACGACAACATCTCGAAGCTCTATTTCTTGAGCTATGACACCGATCGCCTGCACTCGCTCGTGGCGGACGTCGTGAAGATTGCGGAGGAGTGCGGCAACGTGCCCTATTCGTGGACTTACTCGTCTTTTATGTGTCTCGACATCATGGCTGAGGGCGTCTGCAAGGGACAGGCGATTCGCAAACTGTTTCAGACGATCCTGCCTCCGGAGGAAGGAAAAAATGTGGTGGCGGGTGCGTTGCATGAATCCATTGCGTTTGGTGACGGCCTGAACGACGCGGAGATGCTGACGGAGGTGGAGAAGGGTTGTGTCATGGCAAATGCAGCCCCGAAGCTGAGAGAGCAAGTCCCGGAGCTGGAGGTGGTGCTTTCAAATGCGGAGGATGGCGTAGCGCGGAAGCTGCGAGCCGTTTTTGGTATCGATGCTTGAGAGTTGAAACAGCAGTCTGTTCTGTTGTCAGAGGTACGCCCTCTAATCCAAACGTAACAATACAAAACGCTGCAGTGACTTATGAAAAAAAAAACCCAGTTTTTTGTCTCGCTTATTCCACAATTCCTCGTTAATTTATTCCATTTACGTTCGAATTATTCTTATTCCACTATTTCCAATCACCGAGCTAAACCTAATTTCATTATTTCTTTAATTGCACACCACTTTGGTTCTTGTAACAGCTTTAACTTGTGACTGATACGCCGCGAGTTGTGGGAAAATGCAAACAAAAAATTTGCAGTTAACTCGCTATTTAAATGTTGTGTGATCTAGGAAAAAATGTACTTTAATCGTTGATGTTCAACGCAAAAACGCTCAAGTTATTTAAGCGCACCATTTTTGTGCTGGAACAAAACTCTTAAGAATCTTTTTTCTAATTTTCTTTACCGTTTTACGCACCGCTGCAAACTGCAAGCAGAGATCTTCAGTGAAATTTTTTTTCTTGCTGGGCTGTGCTGCCTCGTGATACACAGCACCTGCTTTTATGAGTTGCCACCAATTTTAGCAGAGCTAAGAAAAACAGAAACGGCATTCTTTTTTTTTTTCTCCTCGAGCACAAAAAGCCGTTTTTTTCAATTTGGCACAGTAGCGAGGGAAGTGGAACAACGCCATGACGACCATCGCTATTTTTATCGCAAGCTTTATCAACCTACAAATTACTACTCTGCTTCATTTTTTAGGAAACGA
>MDUD01009776.1:0-10678 GCA_002216565.1 Crithidia mellificae
TTTTTTTGCAGCAGCAAAACGGTTGTTTTTACACTTATCAAAACAACAATATTAACAACAAAGCATCGAATTAATTGGATGACACTACTGTCTCCTTTGATTATCGTTAACAAAGTAATATAGGCGAGTCAAATGACCTGCAAGTCAAAAAAAATTTTTTTTATTTGACAAAAGTACCAATGCTTTTTTATGAAAGCGATTATTGAGAGCTGATTGATGCATTGTTGCCGTCAATTCTCTCTTTTCCACTTGTTCGCACTTCTCTTTTGTTTAACCTGTGCCTTTTTTCTACTCTTTTCCAACACAAGTCTAGGGCCAAATTGTTTTCTCAAGAAACACGCCAAAATTTCCTCTTTCAGAGAGTAGCTATTGTGGCGCAAACTTTAGCAACCATAGTCAAAATTCTTGCTCTTTAAGTTTATCAAATGTAAAAGCCAAATTTGATTTACTACCGATATTCTGCTATTAATCTTCATTTAATCACTGAAACCCATAGAAAATCCTGCACGCTGTTGTGAAAAAGAGGAGGCAACAACAGTATTCCTCTCACATCTTGCGAGTGATAGAATTTGCTCTCCCAACGCTCAACTTTGCTCGAGCGCGAAAGCCAATACATAGACACCAAACAAGCGGATCTATAGTCAACGAAGAGACTATCTCATTAACTCAGTCCTCTCGTTGCCTCCTTCCACTTCTGAAGTCAAAGAAAACGCTAAAGGATCTATCTCTGCTACGATTCAAACGCGTCCATTTTTTAAAGTTCTCTGCTTTCCAAAATACTTTCTCTGCTTTCTTCCCAACCATAGACGAGTCAGTGTTTTTGCAATTGGCATTCGTGCGTCCTCTACATTCGTCTAGACTCCCCTCACACTTGCCGTGTCGACGGCCTCAACTAAAAGAGGTCAACAGCGCACCTTACACCAATTCTACCGAGCAAACCATCTGTAGAGGCAATGAGTGACCAGCGCCGCTTTTCGGCTGCCCCGGTCAACTTCGACCGCTTCGTCTCCCTCAACCGCTCCCACTCCCGCAGCCTCTCCCCCGATCGCGAACTCCACCAGATGCTCCGGCCGTACCAGAGCCGTCTGACGGCAAACGGGGCAGCCCCCGCCTCACCGTCCGCTTCCGGTGGCCCACCCACGCACGTGGGCACAAGCGTACACGGCGGTCAGCCAACGCGAGCCTCGCCAAAGCCACCGCCGTTGTCGCACTCGCTGGAGAAGGCGAATCGCCGCAGCACGGACATGCTGGGCCACGCAGCAAGTGCCATGATTGTGCTGGAGGGGCAGCTCACGCAGGCCGCCACCCCACCCTCGCGCAGCGTATCCGGCGCCGCTGCCACCGCCACGCCGCTATCGGCTCATTCGTCGATGGAGCTGGCGAGCTCTGGCGAAGTGCACGCCCCCGCGACTGCCGCGGCGCCGCGGTACTTCACCGTGGAAGACGAGCCTGTGGAGGTGGGGCGGAGTCAGGGGTTCGTGGAGGAGGTGGACGTGCTGCTGCACGCCGTTCAACAGCTCGGGAGCCCGCTGTACAACCCGGTGACGGACGAGTACCTGTGCTGGAACCTGCACGCACTGGAGCGGCGGCCGCGCTCGTCCTACGGCGACATCGAAGGTGTCTGCTGTGACTTTTGCGGTCACACAGACTGGCTCGACTCCCTTGTAGAGGCGGAGGGAGAGGGGGAGAAGGTGCCGAAAGCGCAGGGGAAAGCCACGACCAAATCAAAGGGTCGCAAAGGCAAGCAAGACAGCGTATTGAAGGCAGCGCAAGTGAAGGTGGAGGAGGACGCAGTCGAGGATGGTGTCGTGGCGAGCGGCCTTCAGAAGGATGTGCCTGTGCAACGCCGTTACCTTTATCACTGCCCTGTGTGTGAGGTGGACATTTGTCAAGCGTGCCTGGACGAGGTGCGGGTGAAGGAGCGGCTGCACGTGCCGTGCCTGCAGTGTCAGCGCTGCGGCGCCTACGAGACGCGGCAGCACGCACCGGTGCATCAGTGCCGCCGCAGTGCGACTTCCCGACCCTCTGCAGAGGTGAAGCAAGAGGAGGAAAAGGAGGTGGTGATGCTGGTGAAGGAGAAGAAGAATCAAGTGTTGGAGTCGTGTTTGTTGCCATCAAATCCGGTAAAGAGCATGAATACCACTACAGTGCCAGCAGCGGCAAGTGCAGCACCGATTGGTTTTGAGTCTTCCTCACCCGTGAAGAAGTACGCAGGGGCGGCGGCTGTGCGAAGTCACGTACGACTTGGACTGTCGCGACGCAGTGGCGGTGGCGGACTGGCCGCGCCCGCAGAAGCGGCTCTGCGAGTTACCGTGCCAGCAGTGAAGAGCAAGTGCACAGCAGATGAGGAGGAAGAAGAGGAGAACGCAATCTTAAACCTCCCATCTCGTAGAGCGGCGCCGTTTAACGACCTTCCAGTGCAGCGTGTCGTGGCGACATCGTCTGATGCGGACGTTCCTGCGACGTCAAGGAAGCGAGGGTACACCAAGCGTGTTGAGTCAGCACCAACAAACGCTATCGTCCGCACAAGGGTGGAAGAGGAGCGAAGGCCAAGTGAGGAAAGCGAGGACACACTTGTAACATCACCGCCACCACCTCCACCGCAGCCTCTGGTGCAGTCCCCGCAACGCAAGCGGCAGCAAGGTGCGCTGCCTTCGCCGAACGCGCGTGGGCGTAGAGCCGAGAGCTACGGTGCCACTGCCGTGATAATGGAAACGGGAAGACAAGAACAACAACAACAAGAATTGCACACAGCTCTCTTGTCCACTGCGCGATATGAGGTGCACCTTTCACCGGAGAGCAGCGAGGAGGTGGAAGAGGTGCGGCGTGTTGCACGTGAGCTGCACCTGCTGCTCATCCCACCGCCGTCAGCGAGGACGGTGTCGGTGGCGTACTTCCCGACTCGATTGGCGGCGGAGTCGTGCGTGGATCGCGCCACGGCTGGTGCTCTGCAAGCTGTGTTAAAGCGGTACACGCGCAGCTCATAAGTAGACAATTTTTTTCTCAGCTTTACTTGCTTCACTTTTCCTCAGGCTAAAGAAGAACAATGAAAATATCTTTGAACGTTTAATTTTTGGTCTCTGCGAGAAAGATGAATCTCTGCAAGCGTGTAACATTTGTTGCAATTGAAACCATTAGATAGAAAGTCGAGCGGATTACCCTGCAGCTCCGTTTAACAAACCAAAAGAGATTGTTTTTGATCCACCGAGTTGTAGGTAAAAAGATCAATTTTGGTGTCGTAGAGGGCTAGGTGCGTAAAATTTGTTCACGTCGAAGAATAAGTACCTCCCGTCCAACACGGTCAATCAGACACCAAAAAAGGATGTATGTCTCGTTTTTTTTTCTACTTCACCACTCTATGCTCTCTCATTCCTATCACTCCTATCTTCTAGCGGTCCCCAAAACAAAAGCAGCAAAGTGGGTAAGTGAAGATTTTTTGAAGGGCCTCATCATTAAGATCAGAAAGTGCTACATTAATTTTGTCTGTTTTTTTTGCTCTACTGCTGTGTTCAGTTCTTACAGCGCAAGGTCCTACAGAAAAACAAACAATCAAACAACAATCGAAAAAAGAAACAATTACGTTTTAGTTAAAAAGCCTTTGGAGAGTTGGAACGATCATTAAAAATCCAAAACCAAACGCAGGTTATCAACACGAGAAGAGGCTCTTCTTTTTTTTTTCTTTGACACGTGCACAGAAATTAAGATAATCAGTAATCAACAACAGCTGAGTGCAGCACAACAGCGACAGCATGGCTGTGGTGGAAGTGGGAACGTACAACACCCGTGCCGGGTACATTGGTGACGTGACGTGCACTCGCTGCATCCCTTCTCTTCGTTCCACCGCCGCCCCTGACGAGGTCGATCTTTTCTCCATTCTCTACTCCGCCAGCCGCAGCCTCGATGACGGCAGTTCCGCGGTTCGCTCAGGACTAGCTGAAAATGAAGAAAGTCCTCTGACTTCTCTACACGGCTTGTCGTCTTCCTCCTCCTCTCCTCATGGCAGCACTGCTCTACCTCTCTTGCCACTGTGGAGCCTGCGACAGCTGGAAGGGCACCCGGACGCGCACATGGACGCGCTGCGGCGCACGAAAAAAGACGTGCTCGAGTGCAGCGAGTACGACCCGCTCTGCCTCGTGCTGCCTGAGGTCTGGCACGAGCGCGTTGATGTGATGGAGGCGCTTTTCCAGCTCATCCTGGAGACACCCGGACTGACCACGGCGCTGTACTGCATGCGGCCGAGCGTGGGCTGGACCCTTGCCTCCGGCACGGCGTCGAGCGTCGTGCTCGACGTTGGACACAGCCACACGACGGTGACGGCCGTGCTGGACGGCTACGCGCTGCGGCACTCCGTCGACACCGTCCCCATCGGCGGCGACGCCGTCACCGCGCAGTTCCGCGAGCTGCTCACGAAATACCGCCCCGCCGTGGAGGCGGCCGCGCCGGCGCTCTCGGCCCCATTTGCGCGGGACGCGTACTGGAGCGACTGGGTGGCGGATGTGAAGCACTGCGTAGGCCGCGTGTCGCCCTTTCAAGCTTCCACTGACGCGAAGGCAGGTGCCACGAGCTCCGGGCCCGCCGCGACGGCCGGGGCGGGGAGTGGGGCAATAATGGATTTGCAGGCGCCGGACGGCACACGTGTCTACCTCGACGAGCGCAAGGCGGCCGCGCCGTTTGAGATCTTCTTCCGCGAAACGGGCGGTCAAAAGAAGGGCAGTGTGGTGTCGATGCTGGCGGGGTGTAAGCGACGCATGGACCCGGAGTGGCAGGTGCACACGGTGCCTCACCTACTCGCCGGGGCGGGTAGTCGTGTGCCGGGCTTCCGCGACCGCGTGCTGGAGGAGCTGAAGGCGCGAGACTCCGCGTACTTCCGGTATGAGCGGGATGGCGCGATGCACGTGGCGCAGTCATGCGATGGGGCGTGGGCAGGAGCCTCGATGGCGGCCTCCAGCTCATCCTTTGAGCCGCTCTGGGTGACGCGTGGGGAGTGGGCAGAAGAGGGGGCCTCCGTGCTCTACCGCAAACTCTTTTACTGAGGGTTGCGAGCAGAAGTGAAGTGCAACGAACATGAAAGTGTACGAGGTTGGCGTGGAGGCATTTCGCGCCCGCAACTTAAGTCCTTTCTTCGCAATTGCACATAATCCTAATTTGGTCGCCTCGTTGTTTTCTGCCCACGGCAAATCGAACATAGTCAGTGATGCAGCCCGCCGCATAAAAATAGCAGCCTCTTCCGAGAATGCGGAGTTGTGAGTCGTTGGAGCGGAAAGAGGCTCTGTGTTGACTCTTTATTTTCTTTCTTTCAGACTAAAAGATAAAAGCTTCTGCTGTTCACAGATAAAAACAACAACAACAGTACAGACGCGAGAGAGAACAGGAAAAATAACAGCAACAACTTTTAGTTAAATTCGTTTCATTCGCACATTCATACGAGGTGGAAAAAATTAATTCTCTCAATTTGAACTGTCGCGGGTGCACCTTTCAGCTTGTGGGAGAATATGAAGCTCTTTCACAGTATATGAAGCATGTCGCCTGCGCACTCTTCATACCATCTTTTCCTCTCCTCTTTCTCCCATTGATTTTTATGGATTTTTTCAATTGCAGATGTCACATAAACGGGCTGGTAGTGCGGGCGCGCTGCTGCAACGGCGCAGCGAATGGATCGCTTCTTTAAAGACAAATCTGCCACACTTCACGGAATCAGCCGCCTTCCCGCTCAAAGACGGACGCCGCGCTGCCCTCTTCTCCGGCAGCGAACGGCGCGTGCTCGAGAGCGCCGTGAAATCCTCCACCCTTCTGCTGCCACCGGACTGGACGGTGCAGGCAACGCGACGGCTATCGCAGACCCTTCACGGCCTCGTCGATCCACAAGCCTTGCGGGAGTCGGACCACTTCCTCTGCTCCCTCATCCACCCAACCTACGCGCAGCCCGCCACGGTGCGAAGCAGCAGCGGCAGCAGTGAAGCGCGGCGTCGCCAACTGCAACAGCAGCTGCGGCGCACCGCCTGCATGCCGCTCGAGCTTACCATGACGGGCGCAAAGAGTCTACGACTCATCCATGAGCTGAACAGCTACGTGGAGGCCGGTGCGCGGAGCAGCTTGACGAGTCGCCGCAACGCCTTTCCAAGTCCTGTTGCTGCGGGCACAACGTCGGCCGTGTCATCGTCCGTGCAACTGGACGCGCCGTGGCCGGAGTTGCAAATGACGGACACACAGGCGTTTCTTCAAGCTTTCCGCGCGTCGCAGCTTGAGTCGCTTGTGCTCTTTGACAAGAACGCCTTTCCGCCCACGTTTGAGGATGCTGATGGTAGCGGCGATGGGGAGAAGCAACATACAGTCCCAGCAGAAGTATCCCTTGCTGCTTTTACGGCTCTGTGCGGCAGTATTGAGCTTGTTAGCGGTTGGGCCGCATTGGTGCAGTATTTGGATCGGATCGGTCGCGAGCAGGGTAGCGCTGCGTGTAGCGCATCTGCCAAGACAGAAGTGTGAGTCATGGAAGTAGTTGCAGTTGTACATGCATGAAAGGTTCTCTTCCTTTGATCTGTACAACGGAGAGAGTGTCTTCCTCCTTCTTCACAGGTTTTCAGCGAACAGTTGATGCATGTGTTGTTCTAAATGGTAAACACACAACAGCAACTATCAGAGTAAGAAACAAACAAAAACCAAAGTATTTAAATTTCAATGATGACTGTGTTTCACTCTTTACGTTAAAGAATAAGGAGTAATTATTGATGCATTGCATTTAACGATGAACACATCAGTAGCTAAAAATAGAAGGGAAAGCTAGTGTTTCAGAGTGGCTTAGTAGCAACTTTGATTTAACAAGAGCAAAACTACCCCCTGTCGCCGTTGGCGCGCTTAGCCACTTGCGATTGAAAGGCACAAGAGGTGTGCCACACTGTAATTCTCTATTTTACTGCCCTTCTTCTTTCTCTTTTTGGTTTATTCACGTGTTCTTGATTCAGTTTTCATTTGTCACGCGCAGAGAATAAGTGTGTCAAGCGTTATACAATTATCCCTTCAACGTTCTGTAAGCAGCACCACTATCACCATCAGACACGTTCCAAGGTTTTGAACTCATTATCTTTCATTATTATTAACTGTTATCATCAGTGTCTCTTCAGTGTTTGTTTTTCCTTCTACCTCTCCTCTTCTTCATTAAAACGTGTTTCAAGCACGCCGAACGTCTTTAAAGTTGTGTCAGTTCAGCATCTATATCTATACCGCCATTCCTTTTTCAATCACCTTTTTTTCTTTAAAGACTAAGTTTTCCAACAGTCAAGCAAATAGGTCAGCATTCAGACTGATAAAACCGTACCCGCCATTCGAATTAGCGTTTTAATCGATACTAGCGATTGAGAAAAAGATATTTGTCTTTTTCGTCTACAAATAAAAAACCCCAAAAAACTAACTACTATACACATTTCAACATTCCACACAGACAAACAAAACAAAACAAAACAATGTCCGCTCTGGATGCCCTTGTAAAGCAATGGCTGGAGTGGGACAACGATCCAGTGACGCGTGCTGCCGTGCAAGCACTGGTCGCTAAGAACGATACGAAGACGCTGCAGAAGATTTTAGGCACCCGCATGAAATTCGGCACGGCGGGTTTGCGCTCTACCATGGGACCGGGCAACGCGCACATGAACCGCCTCACGGTGCTGCAGACGGCTCAGGGCCTCGCTGGCTTTCTCAAAAGTCGGTACGACGCAAAGGCGCTGGAGCGCGGCATCGTTGTCGGCTACGATGGCCGGCATAACAGCCGCCTCTTTGCCGAGATCACCTCCACCGTGATGCATCAGCAGGGACTCAAGACTTACCTGTACCGCCGCTGCGTTCCGACTCCCTTCGTGCCCTACGCGGTCACCCACTACAAGGCGCTGGCGGGTGTGATGGTGACGGCGAGCCACAACCCAAAAGAGTACAACGGCTTTAAGGTGTACGCCGAGAACGGGGCACAGATTGTGTCGCCGACGGACAAGGCGATCGCCGCGGCCATTAACAAGCACCTCACCCCGCTGCCGTCGTCGTGGGCGCCGTTCACGGCCAGCGATCACACCGACCCGTACGACGCTGTATTTGCGGATTACTTTGCCACGCTGCAGGCCGCCTACGCGCCGGCTGGTGACCCGGCGGCGGTGCGCTTCACCTTCACGGCGATGCACGGCGTCGGCACCGACTTCACGATGCACGCCCTGCGCAACATCCTACGCATCCCTGCGGAGCACCTGAGCATCGTGGAGGACCAGGCTCGGCCGAACCCCGACTTTCCCACCGTCCGCTTTCCGAACCCGGAGGAGGGTAAGACGTCACTGGCGCTGTCCTTCGTGACGGCGGACCGTAACGACGCGACGATCATCCTCGCCAACGACCCGGACGCGGACCGGCTCGCCGTGGCGGAGCGGCTGCCCAACAATGCGGGGTGGAAGTGCTTCACGGGCAACGAGATCGGGACGCTGCTGGGGTGGTGGGCGATGGAGTGCGCGCGGCGCCGCGGCACACCGCTTAACAAGTGTCTCATGCTCTCCACGGTCGTCAGCTCCTGCGTGCTGAAGACGATGGCGGCACAGGAGGGGGTGCAGTACTCGGAGACGCTGACGGGCTTCAAGTTCATGGGTAACGTGGCGATGCAGCGAGCAGCCGCAGAAGGGCTGGAGCCTATCTTCGCGTTCGAGGAGGCAATTGGTTTTATGTGGGGCCGCCGCGTCATGGACAAGGATGGCGTAACCGCCGCGACGGTCCTGGCAGACCTCGCATGCTACCTGCGTAAGGAGAAGAAACGTTCGCTGGTGGAACAGCTCGATGCAATTTACCAGAAGTATGGCTACCACTTCACCTACAACTCGTACACCACCTCAGATGACCCGGCCAAGACGGGCCTGCTGCTGAAGGACATCCGCACGGCGGAGTACGGGCACTACCCGAGCAGCGTGGCAGGCCGCAAGGTGACGCGAGTGCTGGACTTGACGGTGCAGACGGACACCGCCGAGCCGACGGGCCGTGCCAAGTACGCAAAGGAGCCGCTCATTACCTTGTACGTCGAAGGGGGCATTCGCATCACCGTGCGCGGCAGCGGGACGGAGCCGAAGATTAAGTGGTACGCGGAGATGGTGACGAAGAACGCTGCGGGAGCGGCGGAGCTGAATGCGTTTGTGTCCAAGGCAGTGGAGCAGCTCATGCAACCGAAGAAGTACGGACTTGTGATGCGTCCAGAAGATATGGCGATCTTCAGCAAGCTGTAAAGAGTCGTGCTCGTTTCGCTCTTTCTTGCGGGTGTGTGAAAGTGCTGGTACTGAAAACAACAAAAAAACGGAATGTCGAGAGCGAAAAAGGTGGGCGAAATACTCTCTCCTTTTTCCCGATTTTTTTTTGTGTTGACTGTTGTTTCCGGTGAAGATCAGACCGTTTTTCCAACGTACAGAGTTGCTCAGCGGAGTTGTCACACACACTAATCATCTTTTTCGTCCTTTCGAACAGCATTACATTAACTGTCCGAAATGCATTTACCAAAACGTTTCTTTTTCTCCTCCCGTGCTGCGTTTTCTGTCTTGCTCCCCCTCCTTCTTTCTCGTCATCGAGTTTGATATCTACATAGGTATAAAGGGACAGCGTTTAACACCAAGAAGAAAGGCGCATTATTTCGAGGTGTTCGTTATTGTTTTATCTTTGTCTCCTCCATTTCTCTGTTTTTGTGTTGCGTGTAGAAGCGCAATCGTCGTGTCTGAAGAGGCACGCCTCAAAACTTATTATTATTCGGAGCTTTTCTCTTTTCGCCTTCCAAGCTCTGCCCAACTTGCAGAATACAGGTAGTAGCGCAGATCATGCACGCAGGAGTGCACCTTGCTTTCTTCATTTTTCTTTCTTTTATTTTATCTGTTTTATTTGGGCTTCACTCTGCGTACCTGTCGCTAACGGCATAGCGCTACCGAACTACTGAATGAACAGTGAAGAAACAGAATGTATGGCGATAACTTGTTGAGCTCGTCTTCGCTCTTTTTAGGTTTCTCTCACAATAAATTGCCCTGCTTCTTTTTCTCAGAAAAAAAAGAAAGAGGGCACCAATGGTAAGTCATCGAAACACCGTGCAATTTAGTTCTTAGCTTGTGTCTTTTTGACAGTGTGCACACTTTACATTATGGCGTCCTAAATAGCTTTTACTGAAACCAAAATTATATATATTTGATCCAAAGTCCTGTGAACGTCCCGAACCTTTTCACCTTCATTTTCTTCCGTTTCAATTTTTCTCCGCCACCATAAGCAACGCATTATTTGGTCCGCCATAGTGCGGGCTCAACATCAGCGACTTCACACCAGCTGTCTTCATCTTGCTGCTTTCAACCTTTTTTTCTATTTAACATTTGACCTAATGAGGGTGTTGACAGACTAGCCATCTAGCTCCTCCAAAAATTGCTCGTTATTCCCATTTTCCAAAGTGTTCTTAACGCACACCCTTCGGAGCTTTTCCGTTGATCATCATTCTATTTGCTTTCTTCTTTCGTTTTATTGCGGTGCGACGCACCTTCTTCTCATTGCCCCGTAGTTACTTTGCGTTTTTTATTTTCAGTTTTGTTCTCCCATATTGAGCTATCTGAATTTTGAAAGCGTTACCCATAGAACACTGACCAGTTTACATACAGAATTGAACACGTACACATAAACACACACACACACACACACACAC